>PVJL010000226.1:307103-510678 GCA_004026885.1 Lyroderma lyra | reverse complement strand
GATTAAATGAACTGAATGAAAGAACAAATGAATTTCTTTGGTACTTTACCAGTTACAAATGGGGCCGATAGTAATACCTCTCTGTTCAAAACAGCTCGATATTTGTCAAGGCTGATTCATGTTAAAAATACCACTCTTGGAAGGGGTTTCCTTCTCCCTGCTTTGGGACTAGTTTATGGCCAAGGAAGCCAGCCTGGGCTTAATGGCCATTGCAGTGACAGCACAGTGTCCAGAAGAGAAAGTGGCAGGAAGAGGAAGTGGGCCAGCACCAAAGAAATCCCTGGCCTGTTCCTCCCCCTCTCTAGGCGGACAATGCACTTCAGAGACTCCCGTGACAGTCTGCAAGCTGTTTCCAGTAGAGCTTTAGTGTAGTAGCCAAGGGTAATCGGAATAAAAGGAATAAGGCTGGTTATTCAGTTCCTAATTGCCATTTGCACAACTTTTTCCTAATTGCATTTTCCATAGACAATGTGTGCCAAAATGAACATTCCACTAATAATGCTGGCAAGACAGTTTGTCAAACACTGACACCTAGTGAATGTTACTATACAGACCTTGTTCTGGGCTCTGTTTCAGGTCCAAGAAATTCCACAGACATTCACTTTAGGAGGCAGTCAAATCTCATTCACCTACTTTCAGTATTAGACTTGGCAGAGGTGGGCTCCAAAGTGGCGCTCCCTCTCATTACCGGGCCCCTGCACACGAGTGAGTGTATGCCCTTGGAATGCTGGTGAAAATTTTAATCGAAGGAAAACAACCAGGACAGAAGAACTCCTGCAAAATTACCCAGAGAGCCTCTCACGTCAAACACAAATACTTCATTTTTGTCAGTTGCCATGGCGTATGCTCTGCATGGCACCCTGCTCCTTCAGAGACAGCAGGGTGGGGAGAGCTCCGTCTTTGGCTCGAAGGGGTCCTGGGTGGAGTGGCTGGGCTCGCTCAGAGATAAGAGTGTCCTAAAATCTGAGAACTGGCACTTCAGAAGGACTCCATGCCAACGGGTGTGATGTAATGGAGGGATTGCAGGCCCGTGCAGAGACAGGGACTCTCGTGAGGTGTGATGACATCTGAGTGCAGCATGGAATCACACATACTAAGGAGACAGATGCGAACCCCACCAGGGAGTGACACTACACTCATGGATTTACTAAATTTCTCTGCCATTTAGTTTACGACGCTAATGGAAGGAGAGCTCGCCCAGGCCCCGGGTACTGAGGAGCTGTGAGAGGTGCGGGGAAAGAAGACGTATAAGCCCTGGCCTCCGCCACCTTTCTCCCTGCTCCCTGCAAAGCACAGAGCAGAAGGCAGGGCCGAGCTTAGAACCAGGCTTGCCTTTGAGTTCAGGGTCATATTCCTATCGCTCTGTCTTGGTTGCAAGTGTGCTCTGAGATGGAGAAAGCATGGAGCAGAAAGAATGTGCCATCCTCTCCCCCTCCCCTTCTCATAGCTTACGACTGGGACTCATAAAATCCACACTGACCCTGCCCAGAGAGTGAGACTGATCGCAGGGTCCCAGCTGAGAGCCCCACTTGCTGGTGCGGAGCATGCTCCCACCTGCCTCCTTGAAGTCTAGAGCAGGACTGAGCAGACTTTTCATAACATGGGCTACTTCTAATTTTCTCCAAGTGTCGCAGCCCACTAGTTAGTTATTTCATTATTTAGGCGGTCACCCCAAAATAGCTTGCCAGTCCACCGGTGAAGGTGATGGACATCTTGCCCTGTGTTCTGTCATTTCTTTGTGGACATCTAATTAAAAATGCTTGCCTAATCAGAGCCCTGCTTTCTTCACTCAAGATTTGTCTCAGGTATTAATAGCAGTAAAGTCCATGGTGGCTACCCGGGCTCCTCATAATTCTTAATAGCTAACCACAAAATTGAAAATGTGTGAAAATATTAACAACTCCACTGTTTTTCATTTCAATAACTTTATTTTTCATTTTGTAGATATTTTACTTAATTTTTGTTCATAAACTAGGTTTTTTTTTAAAGTATCTCCCTTTGTTTCATTTTTGTTTCATTTTTATTCCTTTAAACCCGGGGTGTCCAATCTTTTGGCTTCCCTGGGCCACACTGGAAGAAGAATTTTCTTGGGCCACCATAACTAACACTAATTATAGCTGATGAGCTAAAAGAAAAGGTCACCAAAAAATCCCATAATGTTTTAAGAAAGTTTACGAATTTGTGTTGGGCCGCATTCAAAGCTGTCCTGGGCTGCATACAGCTAGCAGGCTGTAGGTTGGACAAGCTTGCTTTAAACAGACAGCATTTTAATGTTATTATTTGTTGATGACTCTATAGTCACTTTGGAATATAAATATGCTGTTTGTTATGTTTAACGACTTCACTGGGAAAGCTTATATGCTCCCATTTCTTATCATTTTAGACTATGTTTATCTTGGGGGAGGGGCTCTTTATTTAAGGAAAACTTACGGGGACTGGATTGAGGGTGTTGGTCTCCAGAGTGATATTTATGTTTTGTTTTCCCCTGAGCATTATTAGATGGGATGATTTGACTACTTTCATGCCAATACACTAGCTTCCATATTTCTAGACCATCTAAGTGTGTCTATTTGCTTCAAAGTCTGCTTGAGGGCACACCTCTGAATACAAATTCTTAGAGATGTTTCTACTCGGATTTTTGTTCTTTCTACCCCAGACTAAATGGACAAACTTTTCCTGTTCATCTTCATAAACAGGTGAATGATATTTTTCCCCATCAAGAGTACAGCTCTTTGGCCCTGGCTTTATCCAGGCACTTCAGTCATTTCCTCACCTTGCCTCAACCTTTGTTTCCTACACCTTGCTGACAGTCACAAACCTAAGCTCCTTCCACTTTCTTTATATGAGGGGGACCCCCCCAAAACAGAATTTATTGTATTTATTAAAAATAGTGTATTTATGTTTACATGTTTAAACTTTAGTCACCTTCTAAGTACTCTTCATTTGATGCAATCCACTCAACAAAACACTTTTTTCACTGCTCAAAACTGTTTTTGAGCTTCTTGATTCAGATGCCTTTTAGTGCTTCTGCCATTTTTTGTTTCACCTCTTCCACATCAGTACATTTCCCTTTGAGGACTTCATCCGGGGAAACAAAAAAAAAGTCACTTGGGGTAAGATCAGATGAATAGAGAGGGTAGGGCATGGTGGGGTTCCAGGCCATTTTTGTTCAAAAACTGCTGAACACTCAGCAAGGAGTGGG
Organism: Lyroderma lyra; assembly: GCA_004026885.1. Taxonomy (NCBI): domain Eukaryota; kingdom Metazoa; phylum Chordata; class Mammalia; order Chiroptera; family Megadermatidae; genus Lyroderma; species Lyroderma lyra. Next base: position 507,476 of record PVJL010000226.1, on the reverse strand, counting down.
CAGGCACGTTGTCATGGCGGAGGAACCAGTCATGGGTTTGCCATGACTCTGGACGTTTCTTCCACTTGCATCCTCTCACAACGCCAGCTGGTACACTGAGGCAGATGGGTTCCTAGGACACTCACCTAGAGCGGGAAGCCTGTACTACAAGGGGCCCGCCCTCCAGAAGATAGTTTCAGGTATTTCGGTGTGGCCCCTTTCGTTTTCTTCCTGAGTGCTCAAGTAAGAATTTAAAAGTATGTTTCTTAAATTTTCCCACTACGATGACTTATTTAAAAAAAGAAATAAAGGAACAATTGTTTGTGAGGATGTGGAGCAATTAGAGCCCCTTTCTGTTGCTAGTAGGAATATAAAACGGTGCAGCTGTTATGAAAAGCATAATAGTTTCTCAAAAAATCAAACATAGAATTACCATATGACCCAGCAATTCTACTTCTAGGTATATACCCCAAATAACTGAAAACAGGGACTGGACCAGATATTTGCACACCAGTGGTCATAGCAGCATTGTTCACAATAGCCAAAAGGTGGAAGCAACTCAAGTATCAATTTAAGGATAAATGGATAAACAAAATGTGTTATATATACACAATGGAATATTTTTCAGCCTTTAAAAATGAATACCATTCTAACACACACTGCAACAAAAATGAACCTTAAAGACGTTATGGTAGGTGAAATAAGCCAGTCACAAAATAACAAATATTAAATGATTACACTTATATGAGGTACCTAGACTAATCAAATTCATAGAGATAGAGAGTAGAATAGTAAGTGCCAGTAGAACGGGAATTTCAGTTTTGAAAGATGCAGAAGTTCTGGAGATGGATGGTGGTGATGGTTTCATGATGATGTGAATGTAATTAATGTCATTGAAACACACACTCTAAAATGGTTAGAACAGTAAATTTTATGTAATGTATACCAGATGTGACAATTAAGGTCATGAACTCCCCACTGTGCGCTTACATGGGCAGCACTGTACAAACAGCTTGGTACGGTCTCATAACGTTGGTATATCTGTGTCTCACAGCTGTGTTCATGCCAACGTGTGATGGTGTCTTGCTGAGTGGTGTTCATTATTGTTGCATGTTTTAGTGTGACATCATGAGAATGTCAGAGCTTGAATTAGAGCAACAAACAAACATAAAATTTCTTGTTAAACTTGGCAAGAGTGGAAGTGAAATCAGGGACACGTTAGCCCAAGTTTATGGGGACAATGCCATGAAGAAAACAGCAGTGTGCAAATGGATTAAACGTTCTGAGGTGAGAAAATATGTTACTGATAATAAGAGGTCAGGGCAGCTGGTAACAAGGCAGCTAGAACTGACTAAAACATTGCAAAAACTTGTCGAATTTTGAATCAAAAGTGTCAGCTGACTGTGAGAAGCATAGCAGGCCAAGTAAGCATCAATAGAGAAACAGGACAATCTTAACTGAAAATCTTGTCATGAGACAGGTGTCTGCAAAAAGGGTCCCAAAGGAGGTCATTGATGAACAAAAGGAAAGGAAAGTTGATGTTTACCAAGACCTCTAGGAGAGGCAAGATGACATTTTGGACCATGCTATCACTGGTGATGAAACATGGGTGTACCAATATGACCCTGAAACAAAGCGTCAAAGTGCACAATGGAAGTCAACCAATTCCCCACAATCAAAAAAATTCCCTCAGTCCAAATCAAGAGTCAAAATGATATCGCTAAACTTTTTTGATATCGGACGGATTGTTCATTATGAATTTGTACCAACTCACATGGCACTGTCTGTGAGGGAGTTTTTAGCCAATAAACAAATAACTACTTTAAAACATTCTCCCTACTCACCTGATCTGGCCCTCAATGACTTTTTTCTTTACCCAAAGATAAAAGAAATATTTAAAGGAAGACATTTTTATGACATCCAGGACTCAAGGGTAATACAATGACAGCTCGGATGGCCATTCTAGAAAAAGAGTTCCAAAATTGCTTTGAAGGGTGGACTAGGTGCTGGCATCGGCGCATAGCTTCCCCAGGGGAGTACTTCAAAGGTGACCATAGTGATATTCAGCAATGAGGTATGTAGCACTTTTTCTAGGATGAGTTCTCAAACTTAATTGGTAGACCTGGTATATTACTACAACTAAAAAAAAAATAAAATAAAGTTGCCACATTTTACCTAGCACTTCTAAGTTTTTATATCAGACAGGTTTTAAGATTATTTGAACTCAGTTTTTCCCAAAACAGTCATTTCCATAGTTATGTTACCCTAACGACCTTTAAGCTTTTATTTTACTCCAGTGTATTAATGAGACAAATGAGAGAACAGAGAAAATAAAACCTGAGACTTAATTATAAAATAGAGATTTTCTTTTCATTTTATGTGATTGCTAGGATGGCTTGTATTTTATAAATGTAACTGGATTATAGCGATTTCAAGGCTCCAAATATGAAAAGCAAAGTAAAAACCTGACCTCACACGAAATGGAACTTGTATCCGAGCAGCAAGGTCTCTCACACATAGCTTCTCTTCTCTCTGGCTTTTCTGTTCTCTCTAACAATTTTACTATAACTTTCACTTTCTTATGATAGCCAGTTCACAGCTTGTTGTAAACCATTTGAATTGACCATATCCTCTTTACCTCATGAAAAGTCTTGTAGTATTTTCACATCTGCCCTTCCTAATTACTGCTGCAGGCTCTTGGCTTCCTGATTTCAAATTTCTGAGAGGAATCTGATTTGGTGATTTTGAATTCATTAATCTGGGCTAGATATGTTTGTTCCACTTCTGGCATGGCAGTGTGAAGAGCTCCATGACCCCACTCCCCAGCAAAACTGGTGCAACTCCAACCATTTAAAGTTATTGGAAATAGTCCTAAGGGCATACAGCAAGTAAAGAAATATTTATTCAAGAAAGTCTACAAAACTTGGTAATAACATCAAAAATATGTGGCATTTGAACCATAAGCTGCTCCCTCCATCCCAGCTCAGCATGATGTAAACTGTACTCCAGATGGGTGAGGCCAAGAATGCAGGGCCTTCTCTTCTGTCAGCAGCTACAATATCTTCCCAGAAGGAGCAGAATGTCAGCACTTCTCAATCTATTCCCAATTACATCTTGCAGAGGCTAAGTTTTGGGCAAGTACAGTAAAAAAACCGGGGAGGGGGGGGTGCCTTCTTCTACCTAGCTTCCATGGGACAGGAGCTCTACTTTGGATGTAGTGAATACTGGAACTCTATTACTCTTGCCCTGCTTGTAAGGCAGATGTTCCACATCACAAGTGGCAAGCTGAGACCTGAGTCTACTGTTCTACCTCCCCGCCAAGTGCTCCAAATCCTAAAGCAGGGCTGTCACTCACAGTGAAAAGTATGTCCCTTTTCCCACTCTGAGCTTCAGAGGCAATATGAGATTTTTGCCTATGGATAAAGGCAGGTCATAAAAACAAAACAATTGAAGTACTTCCTAAAGGAACCGACACCATTTGCAACAGAGTGTGGAGAAGTTTAAGCCTAAGGGTACTCTCAAAAATAATGGAGGTGGTGGTGAAAAGCAATTAAGGGGAGACTTATAGATTCATTACAGAAATAAGCTACACCATCAGCCAGCTAGTTTATCAGAGAAAAACAGTGAAATGGACAATTAGAAAGAGCTCTCTTGGGATCAGAACAAATATGAAACATTGACCTCAAAAACTATTCCTAAGGAAGCATTCTGAATTTGATTAGATCAGTCTGTGGAGCAATTTATGCCCCCCAAGCATTATTAAAAACAATAGAGCAGTCAGTTGGCAATTAGGTGGGCTTAGCAGCTGGTTGTGGTCAGGGAATGACATAGGCAAAGAGAGCCCTGCCAAAACCCCCGTCGTCATCGTCATCGGAGTGACTGTGTATGCTCAAAGGCTGCTCCTTCTAGGAAGTTTCACACCATGGAGAGAAAATAGACTTCACTAAACTAATCCATCTGTCACTAAACTAATAAACTAGCAAAATGCAATAGCAAGCCTTAGAGTGAAGAGCTGGGAAATCAATACCCAGACTTTCTATAATATATTACCTAAAATACTCAGTTCTCCCCCAAAATTGTGAGACAATGAAAGGAAAACCTATACATGTGGGGTGGGGGTGGGGGGGGGAAGTAGGCATAGAAACTGCTTACGAAAACAACCAGTGTTCTATTTAATAGATAAAGATCTTAAAGTACCCATTATAAATATATTCAAGGAACCAAAGGAAACCTTGTTTAAAAAACTAAGGGAAGATATGTTGAGAGCATTTCATCAAATATAGAATATCAATAAAGAGATTGAAATTATTTTTAAAAAACTGGAAATTCTGGGAGTTCCCTGGTGGTGTAGTGGCTTAAGGCTTCGGCGCTGGCGCTGTCAGCGCTGTGGCCTGGGTTCGATCCCCAGCCAGGGAGCTACCCACATACCAAAAAGCAAAAAAAAAAAAAAAAGAAAGAAAAGAAAAAAACAAACCTGGAAATTCTGATTTTTACTGAAAAGTAAAACTGTAATGAAAATTTATTAACGGGGCTCATAGTGGATTTGAACTGGCAGAATAAAGAATTAGTGAACTTAAATATAAATCATTAGACATTATGCAACCTGAAGAACAGGAAGGAAAAAAAGAATGAATAAAAATGAACAGAATGTCAGAGAAATGTGAGATACCATTAAATGCACCAATATACATAAAATGGAAATACCTGAAGGAGAAGACAGAAAACAGCAGAAGAAATAATGGTCAAAACTCCTCAAATTTAATGAAAAACATTAATCTACATATCCAAGAAGAGCAATAAACGCTTATCATATGATCTAAGAGGGAGAGGTCACATGAATACCAAACAAGGCCACTGTGCTCCAGCAGCTGTTAGAAGGGAGTATAGAAGAAGCAAACAATAATCAGTATCTTTAGTAGGTTATTAAGTAATCAAATGTCATTAGTAATTTTTGTTAGGTAACAAAAATGGAGTAAGTTCACATCATCAGGAATTTTCCATAATGGAAAATCCTGAGGTCCTGCAAGACCCTAAAGTAACTTCATAATCAAAAAAAAAATGACAAATAATCAATGATTTAATGATTACATATTATTTTGTTTTCATTCCATCTTACTATTATATTAATAAATAACTGTATTCACTTAAATATTTGATGAAGTTTGAATGTTCATTCATGTTATTTAGTAGAGCACCTAGGATAGAGAACAGTTTCTTTTGGGGGCTGGGGGTTGGTTCCCTGAGTGGGGATCGAGCCCAGGCCGCAGCAGTGAGAGCAGTTCCTAAAGTAACTCCTCTACCCCTCTGGGAGAGAGTGAGCCTTCTGCTTAGGCAGCTAAAGTATGATGGGTCTTGAAGACTCTCTCTTTCTCCAAATTTGTTTCTCCTAAGACTTAATCCTTCTAGTAAAGCCCCTTCTCAAATGCAAATTGAAGAAGAATACTATTTAAAGCTGAATCAATGTTTTACATGAATTTGAATGAGCTAATGTTGTACTGTGTTAAGGCAAGCCAGAGAAACCACCAGAAGGACACAAGATACCTTAGAGTCACTAAGATTGAAAGAGGACAGACCTTTGGCAGTGCCCAGGGATAGGAGACTTAACTTTGTCTACTTTTAGACCTTATTTATACACCGCTATTGTAAGTAAGGTATTTTGAAAGGCAAATTACTTTTCCTTTTTGGTGAAATAATTCAAATTTGCTACATTATTTGTCTCTAGTCTACAAATCTTTTCAAGTGACTACAATTTGAGGTAGTAACGGAAAAACTCATAAAGAAAAACAATGGTGTTCTGTATGTAGTAAGCCATATACACGGAAGCTATATCATAATTATGGAGTATATTCCAGTTCTGAGGCATTTTTGTTGAGAGGAAAACATTAGTGGAGATGAATATTACAGAGAGAACTGTGTGCTTAAAATCTAATGAGCTAAATCATCCACATTCTCTTGTGGATTATAAACTTGAGAAGGAAAGGATGCCAAATAATGGGGACCTGTACATTTTATAAACAAGTCTGCAAATCAAGTGGCTTCGAGAATGACGGGGTGTGAAGCAGGCTACGAGATTCGGCCTGCTGCACTGCCTCCACATAGCGCTGTGGCATGTGTAGCTTCACTTCTTTGAGTTAATCTCAGTGACCCTGGCCTCTGGAGTGCAGAAATGTGGTCAGGAAAAAAAAATGCATATTATCTTTCAGTAATCCATGAAGTCTTTTGGAAAATATATTTTTTATCATAATAAAACTACACTGTGTTTATTTAAAAATCAATTTGATTTTGTTTATTTTAATATTTCTTTTGGCTAAAAAACTAGAGAGACGGAGCACCCATTAGACTTGTGGTAGTAGAAAGGGTAAGGAAGCCTAATTACAGTACTAAGTTCATCCTTGAAGGAAAAATAGAAGACAAGAATTAGTTAGGGTAGGTTGGAGAGAAGAGTCCAAACAAAAGAAGCAGAATGCACAAAGCCCAGGCATAAAAGTGTGCATGATGTATGCTGGAACTTGCCAATGTATCAGCTTTGTGGAAGACACGTTGTGGAGAAGGGAAAGGCCTATTAAAAGACATGGCTGGAGAAGTCAGGTGGAGGTTCTCCCATAATCTAGCAAGAGTTGACAGTAGCTCCAGTAAAGTAGAGCCAATAGGAATGATGAGAAGTGGAGGAATTCTAGAAATACTAACCTGTGGCAAAGACAACAGAACTGGTATTATGTGGATATAGAAGAAAAGATTGGACTAGAGGATTTATGGTCTGGTATTTGATTTAAGCAATAGGGCGCTGGCGTTACTATCTGCAGAGGTGGTGCTACAAAGTATATTTCTCAGGTGTGGTAAAGTGTGGGTGATGGGTGGAGGCAGGGACCAACATGACTGACAGTTCTACAAATTTCAGTTTCATCTTTATAAAACATAAACATTGTGAATTCTTTTCCCTTTCCTGGTCTTTTATGTAGAGAATGGAATAGCTTATATCTAAATTTTCATTGAAAATGTTGATAATAGAGCATGAGAAACACATTTGCTACTAGAAAGAAAATCATTCTAGTTGATAAGGAGTGCGCCCACACAATTCAGGCCAAAACTGGGCTCTTTATTTGAACTATTCGGATCATCAAAGATAAAATAGTGAGAGACATTTTTCTGTTGTCCAGGGGGTAACTTCCTCAAGTCCTCCTTTTGTGTGATGTATGTAGTCATAGTGAAGCTTAAATGATTTTACTGGAGGCAAAATGGATGTTTAAAATCAATGTCCTTTAACTTTAAATAAATAGAATTTGTTTTCCATAGTGGCTATAGTTAGAACATGTTTTAGATCTTCAGTCACGTCCAGGAACATCTAAGAACACTGACTAGGATCCAGAAAACAATTTTTTTTACATATCCTTGATGGTAAGTTAATTTGATCTTCATAAGAACTGCCTTGGCTGCTGTCAGAGTGTGAGTTAAAATGTCAGAAGTTTGAGAGGAAACAGATCATCTTGGGAAATCACTTCAGATGACAAGGGAACTATAACTTTAGCATTCAAACCACATCAATCATGGGGGTGGAGGACTACTAAGCACCATATGAAAATAGTTGGGTAGTTTCCAAAGGCAGGGAGCAAATCTATAGTAAGCATTGTAATGTTTAGTTTTAGGGGTGTGGTTCTTTCTTTTAAAACAGTTGAATTGCTTTAAAAAGATACATTTCCTTATAGGTTGTACTGGCTGATTTCTTTTTTAAAAAATGCCAGTTCAGAACAGGACCGCTGAGAAAAAAAAAATGGGTTGTCTTTGATTGCTAGAGGATACCTACACTGTTTGAATAAGAGACGTATATTTCTTGCTCCCAAAATTATCATCCAGTAGTCTATTTTTATAAGTGAAACTCCACTCATAAAGATTTGTTTCTCAGAAAGGATAAAAAATTGTGATATTTACAAGTCATCTGATAATATACTTCATATGCAATGGCAGAGGGCAGAAGGTGAAGGAAGCCCAAGGAGAGATGGAGAAGGTGAAACTGGATATCTAGAGAACCACAGGACATCCTGATGTGTCATGAGAAAAGAATGAGTGTAGGGGCAAAGGTGCTTTTAAAAAAGAGGGGAAGAACATAGTAAAAAAAAAAAATTAGCAGACTTCAGTTTTCGTGAAGCTGGGTCTAAAGTCAACAGGTATTGAAAGAGAAGAGAGTTGAGTGACGAGTTCATTAACTGACTTTCCAATATATTAATTTATGAGGTCTGTCCAGAAAAAATCCAGCCATTGCCCACATAGCAAGAACGGTTTGTACGACATCAGTGTACCCTGGCAGCCAAGGCGAGTGGACTGGACTGCGCATGCGTGAGAATGAGGCCTTCACTGTGCTCGTCAGAAGGGGCGGTAGGCGCCGCTGAGTGACCGTGTGCACTGGGGAGCCGTTGCCGGTAAAATGACTGAGCCAGTAGAGTGATGAATCTGCAACAAATTTTGCATTGAACTTGAACATTCCTCCGCGGAAACTATTCGGATGATTCCTAGGGCTTTTGGGGATGATGCAACGTGTGCTGCACAAATAAAAGTGTGGCACGAACGCTTCAAAGGTGGTAAAGAATCTGCTGAAAGTGGTCCACGTTCTAGAAGACCTGCAGGAAGCAGAACAGCTGAGAATGTGGAATGTGTATGGGCTGCAATCAGCAAACATCTGTGACCGAGGGGGATAGAGCCATCACTGTCCTGAGTCAAGCTTGTCCAACCCATGGCCCATAGGCTGCGGCCCAGCATGGCTTGGAAGGCGGCCCAACACAAATCTGTAAACTTTCTAAAAACATTATGAGATTTTTTTTTTTTTTGCGACCTTTTTTTAGCTCATCGGCTATTGTTAGTGTAGTTTATGTGTGGCCCAGGATAGTTATCTTCCAACATGGCCCAGGGAAGGCAAAAACTTGAATACCTCTGTCCTATGTACAGTATTTTTCATATCTTGTATCTTCTTCAATAAATACCTCTATTTTTCTTATTACATGGCTGGATACTTTTCAGACAGACCTCGAACATACATTTGCAATATATTCATACACATCTATATGCATACACATAAGTTTTTTATTAAAAAAATATGATAATCTACAAATATCAGTGATAAAATAGTGTGTGGAAATCAGCAAGTATTGATGTAACCATCTTTTTTGTATGTGGGGGAGCATGTATTTGCCTGATAAAGTTATATTATTATTGTGGGTGTGTCCTTGAGCAATGATTAAGCAGTTCTGTTTGTTCTGAGAGCTTGAAATAACCAAGTCTGCTGTGTGGAGCTGTCCCTAGGGGCCAGCAGGCTGGGCGACATAGGTGAAGGTAATGCAAAAAGGAAGTCTTAGTGGCTCCTAAATTAGTTTATGGTCTTCTTAATAAAAAGTTATGTAATATAGGGGTCCCCAACTCCCAGGCCATGGACCGGTCTGTGGCCTGTTAGGAACCAGGCCACACAGCAGGGGGTAAATGGCAAGCAAGCAAGTGAACTTCATCTGTACTTATAGCCGCTCCCCATCACTGACGTTAACCACCTGAGCTCCGCCTCCTGTCAGATAAGTGATGGCATTAGATTCACCTCCACCCTCCCTAACCTCTCCATCCCTCCCAGTCCCCCATTCATGGAAAAATTGTCTTCGAGGAAACTGCTCCCTTGTGCACAAAGGGATGGGGACTGCTGATATAATACATTAATTTAATAAATGTTTATTGTACTAGACATTGTATTCAGATAAAACATATGGAGCAAAAATAGGCATGGCCTGGACCTTACAAAACTTTAAATATTAATAATAATCAAAATCTTAGAAGGAAGTGGCATTTAATTGCCAGCCAAGTATACAAAAATGCTCTTGATAGACAAATCCAAGTAATTTTCTATTGTTTGTAGTACCAAAAATTCTCTTTTTTGACTAAATAAATTCTCATATCTTTCTTTGGTGAGTCATAATTAAAAGCATTTGACTAAACATGGTTATATGGGTGTATTCTAACTGCTACTACCTATCCAGAGTCCTTATATTAATAATATCCATGGCCTTATAATTCTCATCTATTTCCGTCAACTATTGTATGTGGTTTTTTTCCCCTTGCTATCCAGTGTCTGAGGAAATTATGTGTTCTCTTTATGATGAGAAATATTGGGGTTTAAAAATTGAGTGAAGTCATATGTTTCTTTCCATCTGGCTTATTTTGCTTAGCATGATGATCTCAAGGTCCATCCATTTTATCACAAATGGCAATATTTCATCTTTTATTATGGCTGAGTAATATTCCATTGTGTTTATGTACCACAGCTTCTTAATCCAGTCATCTATCGCAGGGCACTTTGGTTGTCTCCATGACTTGGCCACCATGAACAGCATTGCAATGAACATGGGGGTACATAAGTCTTTGAAGACTAAGGTTTTCAAATTTGGGGGCAAATACTGAGAACGGGAATTGCCAGGTCATATGGTAACTCCATTCCCAATTTTCTGAGAAACCTCCACACTGTCCTCCATAGCAGTTGTATCAATTTGCATTCCCACCTGCAGATAAAAAGCAAGAACCATATGACTTCACTCATAAAAGGAATACAAAACTGAAAGCAACAAAGAAACAAAAACTCATGGACACAGTCAATAGTTTAGTGGTTACCTGAGGGTAAGGAGAAAAGCAGGTGGGAGAGGAGGGAGGGGGGTCGAAGAGGAGGGAGGGGGACTCAAATACATGGTGATGGAAAGAGGACTGACACTGGGTGGTGAACACATAATACAACACAAAGAGATGCAATGTAGAATTATACACCTGGAACCTAATGTAATTTTTCACTAACCAATGTCACCCCAATAAATTTAAAAATGAAAAAAAATTAAGAAGAAATTATACACCAATATGAAAAATATGTTGACATTTTCTCTCAGTAGTGAGGAAAGAATAGGATGATTCCCAGTCACTGTTGCTTGAACTATCTTCAAATTCCCACAGACATGTGACATTTGGCTAGAAACACTTTGGGATTACAGCAGCCTCTTATTAATATATTCCCAGAAGCGAGCATGGCAGGGTAGCTTCTTCACATTTTTTCCCCACTATAGTTAAGAAATAATAAAATTCTTCAAATCCCCCCAAAATTGAGAAGATATGATCATCTTTTTGTCAGAGACATTAGAATTACAATGGAAAAACTAGACTGAGCAGTATAAGTAGGAAATAAATAAGACAATAGGAAAATGTTTTCATTTGTGAGAAAAAACCTAGAAGGCTATTTTCAAATACTGGTAGTGAGGAGTTTGGGTGAGAAAGCTTACTTTAGGTATATCATATAAAGAGTTTAAAGTATTAAAACCATGAAATTAGTTACAATTACATATATAAAGAGAGAGAGATAAGTGAAAAATATTTACAGAAAAATAGAAATTAATTCACCAGAGTATGGAGGGGATGGAAGGGAAGAAAGCAGAGATCAATAAGAAAGACGTGATGACTTAGAGGAGAAAACCAGGCATGCAAAGCAAGTGTAATGTGCTCCAGTAGTTGTACAAGTGAAGCTCTTCAGGAAGAGGAAAGGGGATGAGATGAATTGTGACTTACAGACTGTGAGAGGAGACAATCTTTCAACTAGATGTTGAAAAATAGTGAAGAACACAGCTTACTTTGGAAATGAAGAATTCAAGATGTCAGAAAAGAGAATTAGCAATGTCTAATAATTAGGGGTGGGAAAAACCATATTCAGGGAATACAAAGTAGTAGAAATAGAAAATGATGGGAATGTCTGACTGGCAAACAATATAAAGAAATTGACCTTTTCTGCCTTGTGAAAAAAGGAAAATAACCTGATAACGATGACCTGAGACTGCCATGTGAGCAACATAAGTAAAGGACTAGAAATAATAATTCATATTAGAATAAATACAGTGACTGCATAATTTAACCGTCAAACTAGGATGCTTTTGAGAGTACTAAAATCATTAAAATATAACTTTGAGAAATGTTGATAGACCAGTAAATTGGTTTTATGTTTTTGATGAACCAATAAAATTGTTCTATTTGAAATTCATTTTCAAAAATAGAACATACCCATATGTATACATTAAAGGAAAACTACCTATTTAAAATAACAAGCAGGGGGTGGGAGAGGAGGGTGGGAAGCTAAATATAAGGTGATGGAAAGAGAAGTCACAGTAGGTGGTGAACTTATTATACAACAAGTAGACAATGCACTGTAGAATTGTATGCCTGAAACCTATGTAATCCTTGCTAACAGATGTCACCCCAATAAGTCTAACAATAAAAATGAATTAAAAAAAAATAACAAGCAAAATATTTACATATTTTAAAGTTTCATAGCTATTTCTATTTTTAATACCATTAATCTTTTCTAGAGAATATATTTTCAATGTAATGTTATTATTTTAATTTTTTATAAAATTGCCTGCAATCTTCTTGAAAGATGTCTTTTATGGTACTGATTTTGAAATGAACTTGCCTGTAGACTATGGTAGTTTTACTTGATAAAATGTTCTCATTACACATAAGCTCAGAACAAGTTCTGCTAAATAGAAGACTTTCTCAATTTTAAATATTTTATTAAATTGTGAAATTTTTAGCCTAATATTTCATGGTTTTTATTTTTTGCCTCCATTCAGTAAATTGTCTTCGACAAATATACTCCAAGACAAAATTTATCAAAAAGTCCTCTCTATGTATGATTGTTTTTAATGCTTTGCCAAGCTTTAGTGTTAAAAAATTGTAGGCCTTTTCAAATTTTTTCTATTCCAGTATGGAATTTAATTTATTAAAAATAAGAGCTCTTAAAATTAGAGAGTCTTCCTGAAAATTGGGACATTTCAAATTTCAACTATGGAGCATCAAATTTAAATCTTATACAGTATATTCTTTGATTTCATATTACCTAATTTATTCAGTTCTTTTTTAGCTTTTGTAAGTATAAGTTGATTGTTTTCCATTTTGCAAGCAATGCTCTCAGTTGGCACAGTGTGTAAATGTGTTAAAGGTTTTTAATGCAAAATTTGTGGAACATTTTGATTAGAAGTTTCTAACTAATTTTAAAGAAAATTCTTCTAAATTTTAAGGGACTAATTTAAAGACATATTTAGTGCTATTGTAGAAACAGGTTGATTTACAAGGTAGTTCTTCAAACTCAAATACTCTTTAATTAATATTCCATCAGTATAAGGCCTGCAGCTATGCTGAGTGAATTTTTAAATATTAAAAATCAGCTTCATCACAAAAACTTTTGGACCACTTACTCCAACTATGTATCTGTAATGATATTTATAAATCATAAATTTGGACAATTAACATTTTCTGTTGCAGCTGGTGGAATCTTGAAGCTTGTTTGAACTCAATTGTGAATTATATTCATATGTTCGTCACCACCACTTCCAAGTGGAATTTTTTAAGACTATTGTTCTTAATCATAAAATTTTGTTTATTCTAAACTTGTCTTCATATTTTTACCACAAAATAAATCATTTTTATCTTCAGTGTTGAACTTTTAAATTTTACAATAGGATTCACACAGTCAACTGTTCCACTTTTGCAAAATTCATTAACCACTTCTCTTTGATTCCAATAACTGTATGGAAATAATGATTATTGACATGAATTTTACTGATTTTCTATTTAAACTACCTGATGACATTGATGAACAAACAGCATTAATTAAGTGTTCACCAAGTTTTTCTTTTGCTAATAGAGGATGCCTAATGGCTAACTGCTTCATTTTCACATATGAACAAGAAATCTTAGATTTGAAAATGAACACAATTAATTTAGAAAATCAGTCTTCTGATGTAAATGAAAGTCATGCTTCACAAGTTAATATGCAAAATTTTCTGCATTGACAAATACTAAAAATTGTTTTCTTCAGGGACAGCCTCCTTAAAATAATTAATTTTTAAGGTAGATGCTGATCTTCTTTAGCAGATTTATGTCAGTTTTCATAAGTTAATGAAACAGTACACATATCAGGATGGATGAGAAAAGATGGGTCATTTTGTACAAATCACTTTTTATCATTTACTTTCTTGAGAAATAAAAATTCAATATTTTATTTTCTTTAAACATACTTCCTATTTAGTTCATTGCTTCTGAATATTTATTGCAAATTTAAAAATGTTTAGAAACAATAAATATTATAAATTTTTATGATGCAATAATGACAATTGCACTGCATCAACAGTAAGACTATTCTCTATTCGCTTTATAATAGGACAGCTGCAGTTCTAGTTCCTACACTTAACCTGTAATTTCCCATGTTTCCCCCAAAGGCCCCTCACCCCGATCTGCTATGAACAGTCTTTCGTGCAGGATTGGTGGCCTGGCAGATTTGTCTGTCTGCCGGGAGACTAAGGCAGGACGACGGTACACTGGCTGGTTTGCTAAGTGGTCGGCTAGAGCAGAGTTGTAGAATGTTCCTTCCTCCACCACCACCTGAAACCAGAAGGAAATGGCTGGTCTCTTGGAGCTCATGTCCCAGGAACATAACTTTACCAGTAAGTACCCAACATGTTGACCTTGAAAGGGAAATGTCAGTTTTCTTCAGTCTGAGGAAAATAGAAAAGAGTCATGTTGCTTTTCTTTCCGTTTAAATTAGGTTTCAGGCCGAAACTAATTATTCCACATAATTCTCACACTCTTCGAGACGAGACTATAACAGAAACTACCAAATCCATCTTGGCTTATTTTAACATGGTTATTAATAATACTTTGTGAAAAATTAAAAATCCATAAGAAATATAAATCTTGATAGCATGCGTGGCCATCTGGCAGAAACTGGGACTATTATCCTGGGCAAAACAGCATGTAGAATGTTCTGGTTATTAATTGCTATGTATGAAACTACCCCAAATAGTCGTGGCTTATAACAACTCTTTTATTATATATCTCATGATTTTGTGAGTCAGGAATTCAGACAGAGTTGAACTGGGTGATTTTTCTATTTCATGTGGCATCAACTGGGGTTCACTTGGTGGTTTTCAACTTGCAGCTGGTCTGGTTTGGAAGGATTCTAAGACGAATTCATTCACATGCCTTAGCAGGGACAACTAGAAGAATGGGTTGTCACTCTTTCTCCATTTCCATAGAAATCTCAGGGTTTCTCCATGTGTTCTGTCCCTCAGTAGTTGGTCAGACTTTTTACAAAGCGGCCTAGGACTCTTAGCAGCCAACGTGAAAGTTATCGGTCCTCATCAGGCTAAACTTGTACGGAGTATTGACACTACTCTACTGTCATTTCTGCAATACTCCATTGGTCACAGCAGTTCAAAGATTAGCTTGGATTCAAAGAAAAGGGATATCATGCCCAGTTGCAATGGGAGAAGTCTCAAAGAACTTATGGCCAGCTTCAATAGCCACATATGGTCACACTGGGCTCAGGATAACATTGGAATAAATGTTCACAGCCATTCACTTGCTGCTAAAGCAAATAGTATCATTTGCTTCTCTTCATTCAAAGCTGGTAATATTAATTTATATAGTCAGTTCCATCACAACATTAATCTCTTGCCTATCAATCAGACAAATAACCGTTAGCACCATCTATGCACAAGACACTGGCATGCTGCTAATTGCTACGGCATAAAAATATAAACCAAAAATGGCAACACTTTAAGAGCCAAGAATCTATTGAGAAGATAATACTTGCATTCCAACAAAAACCAAAAAGAAAGAAAGGTGTTTTCATAGGGAAGTTGACATCCCCCTTGCCCCCCTCCACGGTTCCCATTAAAGAGTATGTACAGGCATGCTTATGATCACAGGAAAACTTTATTTAAAAAACTTAATATTAATACATAAGTGTCAAGTCCATTTAACGTTTTATTTCCTTCATTCCTAGTATTCCAAGACATTCAACTGTGGTAATATTATTTAATAATTGATCACACAATGTTAGGACTAGTTAATATTTTAATTTTAAGGCATTTTATTTATCCTTAAAATTAAAGCCTTTGATGATTTTAAAGGGGAAAAAGATGCACTTGTAAAATGTGGTGTTAATATAGGTGGACTTACAGATCTGAAAGAGCAAACATATTGTCTTAACAATTGGAGCCACTGGGCACATGAAGTCCTGGAGTCTTCTCAAACACACACACAGCAAATTATATGTGTTTTCACTGTGACTTTAACTTCCAATTATGCCTATGTGAAAAAAATGACAGGCCTCAGAAATAAGTGGTGGAGAAAGCCAATGTTCTCTGCATTGAGAAACTATTGGTCTAACTACGTAGCAAATAGGTCCAGAGAAAGAGAAGCACCCTTTTCAAATAAGCCTTACCTTTGAATCTGTAAAAAATTGTGGGATTATTTTTTCTTAAGAAATAACAGCAAAAATTGGAAAGCAGTGTAGGATGGGCCTATAAGGAAAAAGAAGGAGAATTACTTTAGGAGAATTAAGGTTAAAAGCTAGGTCTCAAATGTTAGTAAAAGGTGAACCAGCAATTCATTCCAGAATTCCTAATAATAGTAATACTACCAAAATACCCTCCTAATAAATTCTCAAAGGTCATTGGTGCTGGTTAACCTGAACAATATCAAGGGAATGTATTATAATGGGGTTGTTATTCCACACTTTTATTATGTTTACCTTATACTTGACTTGAAGCAGATTACAGCAGAAACATCAGTGACAGAGATTGCAGAAATAACTTCTTGTTTTTTTTCTTTTTTGAGTATTGAAATATTCCCAGCCAGAGCTGCGAAGTTTATCTCACTGGTCTACTTGCAACGCAGAGGACATAGGCTGGAGATAAGGTATATGCTTGTTAGTCACTACAAATGGGTTTGTATTATAAATTCATCTGATTTATTTGGTATATTTGGTGTTTCTGGCTGGTAGTTGGTATTATCATTATTATTAGATATGACAGCTTTTTTCTTCATTAAAAATTTTTGTTATAAAAATAATAAATTTTCTTTTAGAAAAATCAGTAAAAATAGAATAAAAATATCTATAATCTGCAGATAATTCTTTATATATTTTGTGGCTTTTGTTCAGTATTTTAAAAGTCTGCTTATGTATATATAGAATCATCCTATGTATTGCATATAGCTGTCTGTATTACACCTACATGGATAACAAAGGGTTCAGATTCAACATTAAATACACTTAATATCAGACCCTGTGGCATTCACAAGAATGTGCAAATCAGGTAGATCTAACTGGAGAAGGGGTGGACTCTGAAAGGCACCTTGGGTTCAGTTCCTTGAAGAAAGCACTCAGAAATGGAATTAGGTGTGCAAGAGTTTAATTAGGGGGCATGAGCAGGATGCTCCTCTTCTTTCATCTATAGGGAGGTAGGGAAACAAGGATTGAGCAGACAGGGATGATGCAGCGGAAGTCTCCATCAACCCAACAGAGGGGTTAGAGTGTGGATGGTCCTTCAGAGTTGTCCCACAAGGGGGCCAGGCTTTGAGTAGTAATAATTTGTCCTTTATTTTGAGGGAATGTCTGGGCACCCCCCATACTCTTGGGCTTCTAAAATCTTAACTGATGTGATGTGCTCCTGAAATTTTGTAGGGTTTATGTCCTACTTTATGGTGTCTAGAGTCCTCCAACATACAAGCTACTTCTTGAAACTGATTTTTTTTTTTTTTATTGATATGTAGGACACTAGCTGTCTTTTAAAACTTTTCTGGAAGAAGTCACTTGGCACTTCTGCTTCCTTCTCATCGATTGGAACTTGGTCAGACAGTCTTATCTAGAAGGCTAAGAAATGTATTTCTCAGTCTGGGCAACCAAGTGTACAGGTGAAAATTAAGGGGCAAGGTGGAGGATAGATATAGGAGGACCACTAGCTGTCTCTGCTGTAAGTATTGAATTCATCTAAACATGGAACCAAGGTTCAACAAGTATGGGAGTTATGCTATAGAAACAAATGTAAATGTCATACATCTTGATAATATAAAAATATTTTCTAATAGGGGAGGTGAGATAGGCCTATGAGACTCACTATGCACAATCCATTGTAAGATAAAGGAGATGGATCTGGGACCAGGTGTGAGCAGAGCCACAGCACACAGTATGGATGAGTAACCCCAGATGGAGGCAAAGGTCAAATCAAGCCTGTGACTCAGTATTACAACAGAGTAATACTTTTGTTCTCAAGGCAAATGAGGTCACAGTAATATACCATTGGTGATGTTCCATATTCTTTAACTTTTCAGGTGACAGGGTGTTACTTTTTACGACACATTAATTCACCTCTTCCTTCCTCAGGAATCCTATTCCTCTGAGTACAGTGCTCATACATGCTCAGGCAATAAGTCTGTTCAAGTCACTTACAGCTAAAAAGTACAAAATTCATGGACATGGGGAACAATAAAAATTATCCTTTTATAGACTATCTAGCATATGCAAAAAGCAGTTCATCAAAGATTGAAAAATAAGATCTGTTTATGCGTAGAAAAGGCTTTATTAGGAAATTACAGAATAATGAAATTAATCTGAATATTATGTATTAAGACATTTTATATACGGTGAAATATTGCCACAATGAAATTCATTGTGGTTAGGCAAACTAATAAAGTCTCAGTTTTTCACTTTTAGTTGTTTTATCCAATGTTAATTTAATTTAAAAAGTCAGTTATAAAGCATGCTTTTGTCTCCCAGGAGACACATTTGGTCAACTAAGAGAACCAGTAGTAGCGTAATTGTAGTAAATATAGTAATTTAATAACATTTTTCTGTTGTGCCACAAGATGGCAGCACAAGCAAGGGTGCCTATTTACTTGTATTTTTGTAGTTAATATATACTTTGGTTTTTGTAAAGGACAGCAGAAAGGCTAACATCCACCTTCTAGAATGCAACCAGTTTGCATTAGTGTTTATTTTATTGTTTTTCATGTTCTTAAGTTCAAGAGCAACATATATTTTCACCCTGTGATTCTTTAATAAATTAAGCTACGTAGTGGAAAAAATATCTATTCACATGGAGGCCAGTGGGAGGAAACATATCCTCACTCACAACTATTTGGTCTCTCTTCTGATTTACAGACTTAGAGGGGAAATCATCTCAAATTGCTGTTCACTCTGAAAAGTTGTTCCCCCAAATTCTGCATGGCTCCCTGTCATTGCCTAGGTCTTTGCTCAATTCAGTTCAATGACACTTTCCATGACTACACTGTAAAAAATAATGACATTATAATGTCCCTGCTACCTCTTGGCATTCCTTTCTCCCCTTATCCTGATTTATTGTTAAAATCTACATTTACCATCGACCAATCTACCATGCATCTCCTTGTTGTGTCTCCCCTAATAACATGAAAGCTCCGCAACAGACAGGATCTTGGCAGTTTTGTTCATTGTTGTGTCCCCAGCCTCTAGAACAGTTCCTGCATATCATGAGTGTTTAATGAACAAATGCTGGACATATTGCTAGGGAGGCTGGAACAAATAATTTTAGCAAGATGGTAGACGTATTTAAACAGGACAAGTGTTGCAAATGGAAGAGTAATAATCTAATACTAGAGAAGTAGAAGTTCTCATTCCTGTTCTGTCTAGCCTGTGAGGGCCCCTATGCTGTTATTCAGACTTTGTGGGTCTCAGGTTTCTATTTAGTCAATATGGAATAAAACTACAATTTTGACCCATATTCCAACATACGTATGAAGAGTTAAACCATGTTTATATCTCCAGCCAGGACTTCCTCCCTCCACTCCAGACCTCATGGCCCACTCAGTATCTCTATGTGAAGGTCTCACAGGCTTCTCAACCTTAGTATGCCTGAAACTGAACTCCTGGCAATTTTGTCTTTTTGATGATTCAGGTCAAAAACCTTGGGTTTGTTGTTGCCTCCTTTTTCCTCTCACATTCTAACCTCTGTCTAATTCATCAGAATACATTGTCAGCTCCATTATCTTAATATATCCAAACTCTGTTCACTTTTCTCTTCACTGCCATCAACTGTGTCCAAAATACTCTCATTCCTAGAGTACTGTCAAAGTGTTGATTGAGGTACTGAAGATATATGTCTTGAGCACACATCCAAGTCCTTTCCTGCTGGTGTACTTTCCCTGACATTGTAACAGAAGAGAAATAAATTGCTATTACATATTGTATATTTCTTGAATTTATGTAACCAAGAGACCTAACATTACTTTTGATTTTGCTAGGTCACTGTACTTGAACTTGCTCTCTCATCACTCATTCATTCAGCAGGCAAAAAGGGTCTAATATGAGCAAAACAATTTGCTTGCTGAAAAACAGTAAGGGCACATATACAACAGTAATTATTTAAATACCTAATTATACAAACCTGATTAAATCTTGGAATAATAATTAACAAGATACAGAAATACATAATTAGATGCTAAAATAAGCAGATGAGAATATAAGTGCTCAAGAATTCAGATACAAGAGTGCTAAAAATATTGAGACATTTTTAAAAGAAATTGAACTCAACCTACACAATTGACAATTTGAGAAGGGTAAGTGGCACGTAAACACAAGATAAGGCTTGAAGTTGGAAATGAGCAGTTAGAGGCAAAGAGCAGCATTAAGAATTCATTGGAGACATAGTTGAATAGTTGCAGGGTTGGGAGAGGTATAGATTAGAGAGTATGGTGTAGCCAGGAAGGGAAATTTGAGATCTTACAAGATATGAAGATGGGTAAGCACTTTTGATGAAAAGAATGACCTGGAATTGATGTTTTATAAATATAATATGGCTGTAGAATGAGAAACAGATTGGAGCAGAGAGATGTTATAGATAGATAGTTAGATAGATAGATAGATAGATAGATAGATAGATAGATAGATAGATGCTGTCTGGAAAAAATCCAGTCATAAATGCCTCTATTTTTTATATATGTGGCTGGATACTTTCTGGACAGCCCTCTTATATACTTCCAAATGAGAGATTGTTGCTAAAATCATCAAATGCTTTGTCTGACTCAACCAACCAAATCTTTACAACTAGAACTATGCACATTTAGGCTTCATGTCGTCATTAGTCAAATCATACACAGATGTTTCCTAGACCTACATGAGATGTCTCTAACACAGGCATTTTTTTTTTTAACGTAGATTCTGACTATCCTCTGATTCTTGGGTCTATACAATAGCAGACTCTACGACTTATGTTGACTATTAAAAAGGAAAAATTTTTAAAGGCTTTATCTCTGTTCATTAATTTAATTTATTAAAAGAGTTCAGAGTGACATTTATCTAATGAAATTAATATACTCATTTTTAATAAGTATTTTTTTACAATCCTTACATTTATTTTTGTCTTATTGGTATAAAATGTATTCATTACAATTAAGGTCATTTGTATAACATGAGATTCATGATTCAATTAAAAATACTTCTTGGTAAGAAATAAAACAGAAAAGAATGTGAGATACAGCTACACTGATTAGAAAGACTGACAGGCCTCCATTAAAATCATAGTGATTCTTCAGACTCCCAGAATTTTCCCTACGGGCTTTGAAAAATACTGTGATAGCATGTATAACTGGACCTGGTCAGACATCATATTCTTGTAGGTGTTTTTATTGTTGTTGAAGGAAAGATGAATTTCCAAATAAAAGTGGTACAGGGAAGGTACCTGGATTAAATTTTTTGTTCTTAGAGATTCCTTCAAATACTTGAAAGTTGGTATTGTCTTCACAAGTTCCTACATATTCCAGTTAATGAAATTTTTAAATTATGCAGTATCTTTCAATATTGCTTTCCTAACCTAGTAAAGATTTGTTATGAGTCCTCTTTTGTAGTCTTTGCCAACCCAACCTGGAGAAAAGGCTAAGTTTTATCTAACATATGATTCACAAGTTTGAAGTCTGCCTGCCAATGTGAAATGCTGGAGTAATGGTGACTGTCTCTCAAGAGGCCACCGGGAATGAATTAGACATTCTTTAGAAAACAAGACATTAATTATGATGTTAAATCATCCTGGGTTCCAGGTCTGCCTTTTAAAACCCTTGACTTAACCCATTCAGTTGTGGGCTCAAATAGACTCAAGAAAACTATATTAGGTTATATGACAAGTAAGATAACTTTGTAAACACATTATTGTACATGAAGAAAGACTGACAGTTATAGGCCATTCAATCTTTCAAAGATAGATTGATGGATATGAGAATATGGGAAACAGGAAAAACACTGAAATTACTGGTATTAAAAATTTATACTGACAATTCTGATTTACCTCATTTCTTTGGATAATTTAACCTGTTTGCGAAAGTTCTTTTTCCTAAAAGTGCACAGAAATGTTTCCCACTGGTCAGACTTAATGTGGTAGCTGAAATATACCTTATATTCTGCAAGTGCAAGGTTAATGGAAATGTCTACAGTTTCTTTCCCAACCATTTACATGAGGCTTTATATTTTGGTAAAAAGCAAACACGAGCTACTGCCTAATTCCCCAGTGGGTGCCTCTACTACACTGCCAGTGACAACCAGCTGTCTCTGTGCTTGCTTGAGGCTGCAGTGAATACCCTAGTGCATGTCTCTTCATAACTCTGAGAGAATTGGGGGGAGGAGGCTATGGCCCTTGTGTAGCACACCAACCCCAACAGCCTGGCAGTTGCTGTGAATTTCTTCAGTCATAGGGCAAGCAATTTTCTCTAAGCAAAGGTTAAGAACAGAATTAATGCCTTTCCTCCAAACTAACCCTTTCACTTCAGCCTCCAGCTCTCCTACCCCCATAACAGCCCTGCCTCCCTCATTTCTGTTAACAACTCATGACAGTCTTCAGTCTCCATAGGTAGACTCTTGCTTCTGTGGTTTCTCTAGGCTCCCTTTAGGAGAAGGTAATCAGGAGTCATTTAGCAAAAAAACAAAAAGAAAACCAAGTATAATTCTTTGGAAGTGATACCCCTTTCTTTCCTATGACTAAACTTAGGAAGGAACTCATGAAGTCTTGTCCCATCCAGCTCTTGAAGTGGATAAGAGCTACTATTACCATTCCTACCTGCTCTCTGCAGTCTACGGTCAATGGATCATAATTACCACTGTTGCTTGAAATTTAACATGCTTTAAAACAAGCTTGTCCAACCTGCGGCCCGTGGGCCGCATGTGGCCAGGACAGCTTTGAACGTGGCCCAACATAAATTCGTAAACTTTCTTAAAACATTATGAAAATTATACACAGACCCTTTTTTAGCTCATCAGCTAACATTAGTGTTGGTGTATTTTATGTGTTACCCAAGACAATTCTTCTTCCGATGTGGCCCGAGGAAGCCAAAAGGTTGGACACCCCGGTTTAAAAATTATTTTAAATTAACAACTGAATGAAATATTCTTTTAAATTTCATGCCATAGGAAGTTCATCATTTATTACTTTTGCAACCAGGTAAACTAAAAATAACAATCATCTAAGCATCTAGCATGGAGCTAAAAAGCATTCTGGAAACAAGGGAAAAGATGATAGAAAAATCTTAAGGTCCTCTTACACTGTGATTCTATCATTTACGATAATATTCTCTAGGAAAAACAGATGAACTTGGGCACTGCCATAGTTTGGACTGCTGTAACAAAAATACCATAGACTGAGTAGCTTAAACAATAAACATTTCTCTTTTATTGTTCTGGAGGCTGGAAGTCCAAGATCAGAGTGCCAGAAATGTTGGGTTCTTAGTAAAGGCCCTCTTCATGGATTATAGGCAGCCACCTTCTAATTCTATAGTCTTATGGCAGGGGCAGGAAAAGGAAGCAAATTCTCTCATGTCTTTTTTTATAATGGCACTAATCTCACTAGTAAGGACTCCAACCTCGTGATCTCATTGCCTCCAAAGGCTCCTCTTCCTAACACCATCATTGGGGGTTAGGATTCCAACTTACGACTTTGAGGAGATACAAACATTCAATCCATAACAGGCACTCAGGGATGTGTGCTAAACATAGAGTCTTAACAACTTGTTTAGTGGAAGTTATGTTATGAATATATTGATTATGAATATAGTATACATGTGTGAACACATGTGTATGCTATATATGTATACACATAATTGTGTGCACATAATTGTGTGCATTTATATACATGAGTATATACAATCATATGTGTGTGCTTATAAGTATATGCACATGTGTGTATGTATCTATTTATACATATACTTGTGTGTATACACATGCATACACATAATCATGTGAATACATATGTACATGTGTGTACACAATCATATGTGTATGCATATATATATGCACATATATACTTGTATGTATATATCTGTTTATCAATCCGTCCAGTTTGGAAAGTATAATATATTAAATTCCTAAGCCTGCCATAAGATTACCACAAACTCAGTAGCTTAAAAACATTGAAATGTATTCTCTCACAGTTTTGGTGGCCCAAGTCCAAATCAGGGTGTTGGCAGGACCTCACTCTTTACAGAGACTCCAGGAGAGAATCTGTCCCATGCCTTTGCCAGGTTCTGCTGACGGTCCCATCACGCCAGTCTCTGCCACTGCCACCCACTGCCTTCTCTCGGCGTGTCTTCTTTCCTTGTGTCTCTTATAGGCACTTGTCATTGGATTTAGGGTCCACCCAGATAATTCAGGATGATTTCTTCATCTCAAGATCCCTAATTTAATTACATAGCAAAGACTCTTTTTCCAAATAAGGCAACATTCACAGGTTCCAAGGACTGGGGCATGGAAACAACTTTTGGGGGGCCTCTGTTCAACCTACTTAAAAAAAGAAGATATTTCATTTTTAGTTTTGCTTTGTTTTTGCTTGCCTGGCATTAATCTCTTGACTGTATTTTTTCATTTGTGTTTTTGCCACAATAATACTATAACATTATTAATATTTCTTTCATCTCAGGCAATCAACAATGGGGTACTGGAAAGAAAGCCATTTTAATACCCAATTTGGCCTTGATATACTGTCTATGAGCCTCTCCAAATTACTCATTCTTTTTTATATTAATATGAGGAAGGTGATAGAACTGTCAAACTAAATGCAGTAAAAACAACATTTGGTAAAATTACAGTTATTTTGCCAAACGCTGAAGGACGTCTGAATCAAATTTATGTCTTTGCAGAGGTGGCGCTCAGGCAACCCGTCTACCTGAAAGCACAGCAGTATTTCTCTCAGAGAAGACACTCTGATGTCCCACAGCCCCAGTGGCATTTGTGTAGATGAAGACAAATCTACTTTCTTCTTTGGATCTATAAACCTCCAACATTTTAACTGAACAAAATTTTTCAAGAAATTTCCTCCAAGTCTCAGGTCTACAGTGCCAGGCCTATTTGGTGATCTCTCTTTTCTTCTGAAAATGTTATATACATATATAACATTTTTGCATGGGATATAATCAAACAATGTTTTTTAAAAAAATAAACAGTAGAAAGAAAATAAAGTAAGAGGCCAAATACTAGGTACACAGTATTTTTAGGACTTCAAAAAAACTGAAATATGTTTCCATTTCAAGCATGAGGTTATAGATGAAACATGGTATTGTTCGTTTGTTAAGTAAAATTAGAGGTACAGTGGTTCAGTTGCAGAAAATGTGTGTCTTTCTTTCTCAGGATGAATTTTTACCTAGCCTGTGTGGGGCTATGGTACCCAAAATACTTAGTTTCTTATTCATGACTTTGCTGTGGAGAACATTGTCCCTTGGTGAGAATGGAGGACAATTTGAAGGTTGTCTCAGAACACTGACTTTGTATGTCTCAGAGTTACTCTCGGGTTTTGAAATGAGAATCTTAGAGGTAAGGTCAAAGGGCCTCAAGGTAGAATATGCCACACTCCTCAGTACTCCTTGGCCCCTGGTGGATAATTGACCAAATTTCTCCTTTCACAATTAGTAAGGAGACTTGTATGAAGCTATATGGGAAATAAGAGTAATAGATTCAATGCATCCATTTGTAAAAGCTTTTATTTACAATCATTGTACAAACAATGGAGGCATATAGCACAATTCAAATTTTATGCCCCCCATTTTAACAAAATGTCAGTTGTATAGCAAGGTGACTGCAGTGTTTCTTAGTTTCAAATGTGCATAACCTGAACTAGAGGGAACCCTTCACTCTCAGTGCCCCAGAAAATTGTATTTGTTTCTCTAGGTTGGTTTCCTAACTTGAGTTTTCTTTTTAACAAACCTCTAGATGTGTTCTCATATTTCATTTGTCCTGCTCCTGATTTTACCCTTTCCCTGGCTTGTGATGGTTATTTGTTTTCTCATAATTAGATTTTGGTTCATAGCATAATAAAAATATATACAAGGGTTTTTTTAAAACAACAAAAATGAAAATTTCTAAATTTTCACATACAAAAAATTATTGTGGGAAATGGCGTTGAATGGATGACACAAAATATGTGATTTTTATATCTGTTATGTGTAATTAGAAATTGTTTGGAGTATGTAGAAATAGGTACTAATCAGAAAGGAGGGCAATTGGGCAGCTAGAAAATATATCCATGTCCAACCCAATCAAAAAGCACTAAATATCATTCATAAGATGAATTTGAAATATTTTTTCTCAGAGTAGAAGGTTCATGTATTTTATTTAAAATCTATAAATGCCTAGCCAGTTATAAAATATGAATAGTATGTTTCTCTTAAATCTTGAGCTAAATTTCTATTTTCCTTATAGCAACACCAAGGCTATTTGATGGAATAAATTGAAAAATGTTCTTGACATAGTGATATTAATTAATACTTAGGTGAGTCCCATTCATATTTAGGTGATGTCCCATAAAAACAGCAACCAGGATTGCTTCATTTTATTTGAGCAATGTTTCAAACATCATGCATACTCGTAAATTTTTATTCTTAATGATTTTGAATCACATGTTAGCAGTATATTCTGACCATCATACAATCTTCTTACCAATACCCTATTTCTATACCAAACTACAACCAAAAATTTGCTTGCTTATAATTTCTCAGCTCCATCTCTCCTCCATTATAAACTTGCTCATTTCAAGAGAAAGAATTCTATCTAGAATCTTATTCTCCATCTCTACCAACTTTTAAGAAAAATAATAGAAAACTATTTCTGGGTTAACCTGGGTCATGCTTAAATACACATGTATATATTACTCTCATTAACCACATCAACAATTCACTCACTAGCAATTTTTATGGATGATTCACAGAGCAGATGTATTTCCATTTTTATGGATATCTAAAATATAGTAAAGCCATATACAACTGCTGGGACTCGTGAAGGAAAATTCCGTGAGACCCATGTTGTACAGAGCATCATCACATCTGAATCTATAACTTCGTAGTTAGAGATGAAATGAAAATCTGTCCTAGGTGAATGATCATTTCATTAAATGTCTGAAAATTCTAAAAGCATATATCAAGTTGAACACAGTTTTATGACTCTGACAACAGAGAAATTCATAAGTCATTCAAGTCCATTTAGCAGAGAAAACTGGGAAAATGTACATCTTAATCCACAATCTTAGATTTCTGATTTAAAATGGTAACCTTAAAATGGCAATAGTTGGGGGAGTAAGGGCTGTTTTCCATATCTAATTAGACTGCAATTAAATTGCTGTGTTTATTTCCAGTTTTCTAAGTGGCACTATCTAGAGGCATGTAAGTTAATTAGTCATTCAGTGTGACCCGAGTCCAGCAGAGAAGCAGTGAGCTGTTAAAACTAGCAGGACTGGGGATCTACCCAAAGAGCTTGAAAACCTTTGTCCGCAAAGACTTATGTACCCCAATGTTCATCGCAGTGCTGTTCACAGTGGCCAAAACATGGAAACAACCTAAGTGCCCTGCGACAGATGACTGGATAAAGAAGCTGTGGTACATATACACAATGGAGTATTACTCAGCTGTAAGAAAAGATGAAATATTGCCATTTGCAACAAAATGGATGGACCTGGAGATCATCATTCTTATTGAAATAAGCCGGACAGAAAAAACAAAGAACTGTATGACTTCACTCATATGCGGAATATAAAATTGAAAGCAAAGAAAAAAGAAATGAACAACCAAATAACCCATGGACACAATCAATAGTTTAATGTTTATTTGGGGACGAGTGGGTTAGGGAGGGGAGAAAGGGGAGGGGGTGGGAGAGGAGGAGGGGAAGCTAAATATAAGGTGAGCTAAAGAGAAGTCACATTAGGTGGTGAACTTATTATACATCAGGTTGACAATGCACTGTAGAATTGTATGCCTGAAACCTATGTAATCCCTGCTATTAGTTGTCACCCCAATAAAAAAAAAAGTTGGAAATTAAAAAAAAAAAAAGAAAAAAAAAAAAGAAATGATTATCAGATACAAACTCAAACTTCCTAAACCAGCATCTGTATAGGGGGAGTCCTGGAATTTTTGTTTTAACAAGTTTGTTAGGTCATTCTTCCATATAGTTATGTTTGAGAAGAACTCATCTAGTTATGTAACTCATAGAAAAAATAAATCAGTCAAGGTCAAAAAAAAAAAAAAAAAACTAGCAGGAACTCTGGGAGTCAGTCTGGATTTGGACCCATATCCAGGCTTGTTTACTTTGTAGTTCTATAAACCTGGGTAAACTATTTAATTATTCTGAAATACATCTACCTTGCATAAATCATGTAAGGATGAGCTGAGGTAATACCTGTGAGGGCGGACTAATACATTTTACCTCCATGATAATATTTTTTGTTACATTAGACATATCTGGATATAACCAGTTCTGTGCAGTCACATGGTCTCTCCCTTCCATCATTCTTGACCTTGCACACACAGATGCTTGCATTATTCACCCAGTGCCCTGGAGGAGTCTTCAGACCAAAAAACAGTCAACATGACCTTCATGAATTTTGAATTTTGTCCGCTGAGGTGATCCCTTATGGTGGAATTCCATGGACGGCCTTTTGTTCTCAAGGTCATAGTGATGGACCCAAGTTTCATCGCCTGTAATGATTTTCTTAAAGAAATCCTCACCTTCTTCAAAATGTTCCAGGAGTTCCAGAGAAACAGGAACTCTTTCAGCTTTTATTTCATCAGACAGCATGCCCGATACTAGTCTGGCACAAACTTGGTGGAACCCAAGAATACTAGTAACGTATCCCGCTCTCTCCTTAGAAATCCCTAATTTAGCAGCGATGTATTTTTGTTTGAGGCTACGATTTCTGCAGATCGGTTCTTCAACACGATCTCGATGAGGCTGATCACTAGCAGTCATAGCCTCCCATGTTGTGGTCTGTCACTCACATCTGCGTGTCCCACTTCTCCATCCTTGAACGGCCTCACCCAGGGTCTTACTGTGCTCACATCAGCACGCTGATCACCATACACGGCTTGCATTCATCTATGAACTTCAATTGGAGGGACTTTTCCCACTGTTAAGAATTCAATTACAGCACGCTTCCATTTTGATGGGCACTGTGTGAAAAACGTAAGCAATGGTGTGTTCAAGGTCAAGAATGATGGAGAAGAGATACCATGTGACTACACAGAACCAGTTATTCCCAGATATGTCTCATGTAACAAAAAATATTACAGTGGAGGCAAAACTTATCAGCCTGCCCTTGCATATTAGTGGTAGTCATTGCACCCAGCCTCCTTTGATTCTTGTTTTGCCTGTTTCTGATTCGCCAGGTTTTCTGGCAATTTCCTTTTTGTTTAAATATGTATAATATAGGTTAGTTTCTCTTATTTGCAATATATGTTATATGTATGGTTAAAGAGAAAATGATTCAGTATCAAAGCCCTAGCATACTGCCTGGAATTCAGTAGATAATGACCTTACTGGTCCGAGGCAGAGCAGAACATTTGGATAAAACAGTTTCTTTTCTGTTGGCATCAAAGTTTCTCACAACAGGCTATTGACATTTTGAGCTAGATAATTCTTTGTTGTGGGAGATTGTCCTGTGCATTGCAGCATGTGTGGTAACGTGCCTGACCTCTCCCCACTAGATGCTATTAGTGTGTCTCCCTTCAACGCCCCCTCAGCCCCCTCTGCCACCTGAAGCATTATTTATGACAATCAAGAATGTTGTGCAGACATTGCCAAATTGCCTTGGGGCAAAATCTACCTAGTTTAGAGCCACTGGTCTACATGAAGAGCAGGGTTCATGGCCCAGTAACCTGGGACCAGCCCTGAGACACTGTCCTTCAAATTCACCCTTGGCTGGTCACACAATCAATGACAGAACTCCCCTAATATATAGGAATATGGTCACCACATTTTTGGTAGTCATTCCAGACCTTACTGGAAGAAAACTTCTTAATCACACAAGTTGTTTCTAAATTAGAATAAAATGTCAGGAACACAGAGAAATGAGATGAGTTACAGTATTGAATTACTTAGTGCTCAGTAAATTCCATATGAATTTGAAAATAAATTACCACTTCAGGCAAATAATTCATATTTTACAATTATCCTTGTTTAGTACAGACTGTATTAAGACACTTATTCAATTTCTAAAATTCAAAAATAATCAAAATCAGTAAAATATGTACCGGGGTAGCAAACTATTCTGCCTTTCCATAATAGAAGATGTGATCTTTATTGCACACTATGTGGAAAAAAATTTAAAAGCCTGCTGTTCTATAACATGCTTGCTTCACAGACAAATGGTTGCTTTTATTTAATATCTTTGTTTTTAATTTTTTAAATTACTATAAAAAAAACTGCTAACAGTTTTGAGCAATAAAACCTATTAAGCCTGTTGCAATAAACTGTAAAATGAAAAATGTCTGAATGGACATTTCTTCAAAGTAGATATACAAGTTCCCAATAGACAAGTGCTCAATAATATTATTCATCATGGAAATGCAAATCAAAACCACAAGGAGCTATCACTTTACACCTACTAGAATGATTATAATTAAAGAGACAAATAATAACAATTTTTAGTGAGGATGTGGAGAAATTGGAACTCTTATACACTGTTGGAATCTGAAATTTGGAAAATACTTTGGGAAATAATCTGGCATTTCCTCAAAATATTAAACATAGAGTTACCATATGATCAAGAAATTCCATTCCTAGTTATATACCCAACAGAAATGAAAACATTCATCCACACAAAAGCTTGTACATGAATGTTCATAGCAGCAGCATCTGTAACTGCCAAAAGATGGAAACAAACCAAATGCTCACTAAAGAATAAAATGGGGAGTTCCCTGGTGGTGTGGTGGCTAGGCTTCCACACTCTCAACACCACGGCCTGGGTTCGATTCCCAGCCAGGGAGCTACCAAAAAAATAAATAAATAAAATGTAGTATATCTATATTATGGAATATTTTTCATCAATAAAAGAAATGAAGTACTCATACTTGCTACAACATGAACCTTGAAAACATTATCCTTAGTCAAAGAAGCCAGATCTAAATGACCACATATTGTATAACTGCATTTATATGAAGTGTTGTTTCAGTATGTTTGGTTTGGTTTGGTGGTAGTGGGAACGTTGTGGTCAGAGGTGGAATGTCTCATCTGAGGAGAGATTTCCCTAAGCAACTACCCAGTCCCTCTCTGAACGTTACTAATTTTAGTATTCTGCATAAAATGAATCAAAATTTGATTTTTTAAATTTATATTTTATGATCCCAACACTGAATGTAGTCCTGCAAGCATAGATCTGGTCTTGTTATTCATGCTGCAATTCTAGGACCAAGAATGGTATTGGGCATAAAGTTGGCCACTTAATAAACATTTGTTGTTTATACAAGATATTTTAGCATAAGGCTATGGGAGAATCATAGATAAAAATATTAAACTAACTGTGACCATTGCTTTGAATGCACTATCTTGCTTAATCTTCACTTAAAGCCCTGGAAGTTCAAGAGTATTATTTCCACTTGTAGAGAAGTTAATAGTTGACTTGAGACTTCAGTCTCTCCCATCCTTCTGCATCAAAGTAATGAACAAGCTTGAAATACAACCTTTACCTCAGTTGCATCCTCCCTGTGTATTCTTAACACTTTCCAAGCTGCTACTCCAGCACTGGAGCTCAGAGTAAGTGAGTAAGTCTATGTGTGGGCCCTTTTAGAGGAATGGCTGGGACTCCAGATACTTTCTGTCTCACCTAACCACAATCTTCACTGCTCCTCACAGCCAGATGATATGGAATCTTCTCTCCTTGGCACTGCAATTGTCTGTTGTGGGGTGGGACCCCTTGCTCATCCAAGAGGAACCTCTGAAGTTTTCTTCTCAGTTTTTAAATTGCCCTACGAGTTTGTGGAACCAGCCCTGTTCTGCATCTCTGCTCCTCCTACCAGTCTCCATGTAGCTTTTTACATCCTCAGTTGTAGGACTTCTGTCCGGTAGACTACAGGCAATTCTCAGTGATTGTTGTTCTGTAGTTTAGTTGTAACTTTGATGTGGTCGTGAGAGGAGGCAAGCATAGAATTTACCTACTGTGTCATCTTGGCTGGAAATTCATCTAGCTTTCTATTCTAGCAGCCTAGCACAAGGTTTTCATCTTCAAGTCACCTTGTGACCCAAGATGATCTGTTAAACTCACCACATCTGAGTGTCAGTCCGAAGACAGAAAAAATGTATAATGGTAAAAGGAGACTCCAATCAAAACCCACAGAGTGGCTGAATGGATAAAAAAAAAAAAAAAAAAAAAAAAAAAAAAAAAAAAAAAAAAAAAAAAAAAAAAAAAAAAAAAAAAAAAAAAAAAAAAAAAAAAAAAAGACCCTTACACACGCTGCCTGCAAGAGACTCACTTCAGATCAAAAGATACACACAGACTAAAAGTAAAGGGGTGGGAAAAGATATATCATGAAAATGGAAACAAACAAACAAAAAAAGCTGGGCTAGCAACTTATACCAGGCAGAGTAGACTTTAAAACAAAGGCTATAACAAGTAACAAAGAAGGACCCAGTAATTCCACTTCTGGGTATTTATCCGAAGAAACCCAAAACACTACTTTAAAGTAACATGCACATGTTTATTGCAGCATTATTTACAATAGCCAAGTTGTAGAGGCAACCTGGGTATCCATCAATGGATGAATAGATAAAGAAGAGGTGGTACATATGTGAGTATGTGGTGAAATATTACTGAGCCATAAAAAAAGAATGAAATCTCGCCATTTGCAACACTCATTGGTGGACCAAGAGTGGTGTTCTGAGTGGGGTAAGTCAGGCAGAAGAAGACAAATTCCATATGATTTCATTTATATGTGAATTCTAAATAACTAAACAAACAAACAAAATAGAAACAAACTCATCAATACAGAGAACATTTTGAGGGTTATCAGATGAGAGGGTGATGGGGGGCTGAAAAATGGGAAGGAATTAATAAGTACAACTTGGTAGTTACAAAATAGTCATAGGAACGTAAAAGTATAACATAAGGAATATGGTTAATAATATTGTAATAACTATGTATGGTGTCCGATGGGTACTAGATTTATTGGGGTGATCACTTCATCAGTTATATCAATGTCCAATCACAATATTGTATACTAGAAACTAATATAATATTGTATGCCAACTGTAATTGAAAAAAATTTTAAAGCATTTAAGAAACATAGCAAAAATAATAAAGTCCTCCATTGGATTTGGGCTAGAATTAGGATTAAATTATAGTGTAGAGCAGAGTGATTTGTAATATATCACTCAAATTATTTGTTATAAATATCATCTATAATGGCTTTAAAAAGAACAATTTGGGGTTCTGTGCTATAATTGAACAAAAAGAAAGCTAGGAGTTGGAATTTCTGACGAAACCAGAATGAACTTCCTACCTTCAGATTTATATTACATGAGAATAAAATAAACTGCTAATTTATGTAAATCCCTATTATTTAGATATATTCTTATCTACATAGCTGAAACAGAACCAAAAACTATAGGACCTACTACTGGATTACTTTCTAATCTTACTTCGATTCTCATTTTGATCATTTCTATAAAGGTTTTGGTAATGTTCCTTGTGGTCTTTCCTTCCAACAATACTTCAACATCAAAAGAGGTAGTTGAGTTTAGTGATTAATGTTATAGACTCTTGAGGCAGACTACATGGTTAGGTTTCCAGCTTGGCTTCTCATGAGCTGTGTGACGTTGAGTAGTTCTTTGTTTCCCCATTTGCAAAGTGTAAACAATAATAATGCACAGTTCATGGGATTTTTTGTAATTATTAATTAGTAAAGCACGTAACAGTGAATGTTGGAGAGAAACATGACTATCACATTCAAGAATGATTCATTGAGTGTCAGTTGGGTATTGAGCTAGGTATTCAACCTGGGCACACAGTGTTAAAACACATTCCTTATTCCCTAGAAATTCACATTTTAGAGCTCTGTGAGAGAAAATGTATCTGCACTCTTGAGGATGATTCCCTTTGTAGTTCCATGTCCTGTGAACCACATCACACCATGCAAGTCTGAGTTACAAAATAATGTCTAATTAGCAGATAAATTGTGCAATTCAGTGTATCCTCCAGTTCCAAGGAAGATCATCGTGATAGTATCATGAGATTCCCCCAATCCAAAAAAGGGAAAACAGACTGGCTCTCATATCTTTAAGTTAAGAATAACTCAGATTTAGAAAGATCTGAAAATTAGTAACAACAAAGTATGACAACATTAAAAATGCCTAATGTTACTGAAATTTATTCAAATGCCAAATTAAACTTTACATATAAGCTTTTAAAATATATATATTATGAAAACAAAAATGACAAAGCCATTTCTACATGGCTTCTACCCCCTGTTCATATGTTTATACTGAGAGATATTGCCTCTATGGTCCACATGACAGCCCCCACCTCTACTTAGAACTATTGGAGGAAGTTACCAAATAATTAAAAAGTTGTGTCAGTTCTTGAGAAATCGAGCCTGTTTCTTATAGAAATAATGTTATACATGTGCCTAAATACAGTAGCAATAACACTGTAGACTCTAGCATTGTACTCCAAGCTCTCTTGGGGGAAATTCAGAACAGATTCTAACTTGGGATGGCAGGAACCATGTTCCAGTGTTGTAAACCTTTCTGACACTCTCTCCTCAATCACTGGGATTGATTGTTGGGACCTGGTAAAAGAGTCACGGCCATCTGGGGCTTGGAAGAGAGCAAGGAGTCTTTGGAGGTCCTTGGTTTTGCTCCTAATTATATTTCATATAATTAGGGTAATCCACATATTTTCAGATCTGCTACCCTGACCTGTCCCTTCTGCCCACAGTTTGTCTCCTTTTCTAAGTCACTGCCATGAAAATCTAAAGTTATTCTCTAGATTCCAAGTCCCTGAGTCAAAGTATATAGCCTTTTGGAGCAGTGGTTTTCAAAATTTTTTAAACTATGATCCACAGTAAGAAAAGTGTTTAAGTCATAATTTAAATAAAGGCATAGCTATTTATTTATATATACAATACACACACGCACACACACACACACACGCACATTAATTGAAACAAAACTCATCATATTATGTGATATGTACATTGATAATTTTTATTCCATTCTACTAAAAAATGTTAGTTACAGCTCACTAAATTGATTTCATGTCTGATTTACAGGTTAAATCCCACAATTTGAAGAACTCTTATTTGAAGTTTAAAAAAATTTTAATAATAAAAGTAAAAAACAGCTTGTAACTAACAAATAAGGGGAAAATCACAAAATTCCAAGTCCTCTCAAAAATGTCACTCTACTGGACAGTTTACTTTGGCTCTTTAGACACTGGAGCTCCTTCCTGTGTTTGGAGAATTCCACACCTCATGATACTTGGGAAGGGCTCATCTCCTACTACAAAATTTCCACTCTCCAACCACCCTCTTTCCCCAGTCCCTGAGGTGAGGGATGAAAACAACTTTCCAGGCTCCTGGACTGGGGAAAAAAACTCATCTAGCAGCATAATTTATAATATTATTGGGCACAGTCATCATGGTGCAACAGTGTACACTGTTTTATGCCAAATGGGCCTGGGTGCCAGATGCTGCAAATAGTGGTGTCTGCGCCCACACAGTTATTTGGTGGTGTGGTTTAGTCACAGTCATTGCATCCAATGCTTCTTGCTTTGCCTGTTTCTGGTTCTCCAGCTTTTCTGGCAATTTCATTTTTGTTTAAATCTGCATAGTGTTAGTTCCTCTTGTTTGCAATCAGTTGCAAAAGTTTCCCTGAGATTTACTTAAACATTAGGAGGTTTATCTCTGCTTTATTCAAAAGAAGACTATCTTGTCAATTCCTTGCAAAATCTGCATTAGAATTCCAGTGAAGGAAACATGGAAACTCTAAGAGGTGAATGTCTAATTGAGAATGTGGCTTGCTGGTGAGACAGTAAGTGGAGGAAGAACCCATTTGGGGGTTTTTCCATTTTACCTTCTCAACTACCTTCCTCATTATTTCCCTTCTTTCAGTCTAGAACTCTGGAGTAGTTGGGGTGAATTACCAAAAGACCAAAATTCTATGGGGAGAAAAGAAAGGTAGTCATCAATAATAAAAGGGAAAGGAGTCCTGGTTGCATCATTGAGGAATAAAAAACAAGGCATTATGGTCACCCCCTGAGATAGCCTTTCACTCATAAGAAGCCAGTCCTGCGTATTTATGAGTAGAAAACTACATGAAGCTAAAATATATCTACTCATGAGCAGTTATCTCATTTATTATTATTATTACTGTTATTATGGTCAATAGACTGTGAGATCCAGCTTAATTTTTCCCAGTCAAGGGCTAAATGACCAGTATAAATTCTTCTGGTTGATTTATCCAGATGGTACCTCAATTTATGTAGTTTCTAGTCAATACGATTGGAACAAGGAATCCCCAAGTACAAAGATGTGGGTTTGTCGGAGCAAACACTCATTAAATTCTATTGTTGTTTTCCTCTTTGAAACATTATGTTTTGACATTTCAACCATCCTCATTGCACAAGAGATTTCAGACTAAATGTTTTGCGTGTAAATCTAGTGCAGATATGTTGAAAAGTTTAATTCATACCCAAAGTGTCACCAGCCTACCAAACCTGCGCTGGATTAACACACATATGTAAATGTGATGATTCCTTATGTCTGCTTCTAAGCTAACTGAACACAATGTGTGGAGTGACAAGAAGGAGGGATTTTAAAGTGAAGATATTTTGGAGGTGATGGATATGTTTATTAACTTGATGGTGGCAATGATTTCATCAGTATATACATATGTCAAAACATTAAATCATACACTTTTAATATGTATAGTTATTATGTATATAGTATAATAATCTTCGATAAAGTTATTTAATAAATAAGACATTCACTTAAAAAACATTTAAATGTGACTAATAATAATATCTTACTATTAGATACTAGAAAGCAAAAGAAATGCATACATACTATATACATGAGTTAATTATGAGTTACCTTGTTGTGAAGTTAAAATGAACAAAAAGAACCCATATACCTTTAGGAATACCTCAGTAGTAGATGCTTCTGTGTATACATGTTGATCGATCTATATTTTTAGTCCAATGAATAAACATGCTTGCTTTCTCTCTCTTTTTTTTTCAAAACCAATCTTACACAGAAGCCAAACAGTTCATGAAAGCACATCATAAAACCATCTACTAGCTTTGCTAAAAGCAGAAGGGGTGTTGCTCAAGCAAGCAGTATAGTAAATGGGGAAGGGCAGGGCTCATCTGGTGCTTTAAATAAATCATAATTCCTAGCAATAAAATATAAAGAAGTAATTCACATATTCTAATCCTCTTCTAAAATGTGTTGAATCCATCCTATAACCCTTAAATGAATTTTTAAATAAGAGGCTTTGAGAAAAAAATAATTCTCATTGAGCTTTGTTGATTCCCTACCTCATTCTAGCTCCATAATAAATCTCTTGCAATTTGTAGGTTTACTCCACCCTTCTTCTAATCCAGTGTGAGGAAATACACCAAGCTTTACACTCAGGAACAAAATGTTAGACTATTCAGAAAGCTTCCATTTTGCTAAATGAGGTCCCTGCCTCCTCCTACAGGCTTCTCCTGTTCTACCATCTACACTTGACCCTGTGCTAACCTTCAAAGGTGGAATGGGAGGGATCTAACCACACCTCAATCATACTGTAGTTTCTTGGCTCCATTTGATCAGCAGAAGGGGCCCAGTCTGCTCTCTTTTAACAAAAAGCACTTA
Source organism: Lyroderma lyra (assembly GCA_004026885.1). Classification (NCBI taxonomy): domain Eukaryota; kingdom Metazoa; phylum Chordata; class Mammalia; order Chiroptera; family Megadermatidae; genus Lyroderma; species Lyroderma lyra. The sequence goes on along the minus strand of PVJL010000226.1, from coordinate 469,538 downwards.
TTGAAAGATCAAAGAGTAATGTCGCCTCAGCCCACATGTGAGAAAAATATCACTGCTGGGATCGAAACTTTATAGATTGAAACTTTATATATTGAAACTTAAACTCTCTGTTGGCAGCTTGATGTTGCCCTGCTCCTGCAGTTGGGCCTGTCCCTTCCCTGCCTCTAGTGACAACAACGCCTTATCGTTGTACACACCTTCCAGTATTTGTCTTATTGCGGAAAGGCCCTACCTTCTGAATGTTGCAGAAGGCTCTACCTGTTCACCTGTGGGAAAGACCCAGCAGCACTTGGAGTACTTGCTAGTTCAAGTTGTTTATTTTATGCCGGCTGGCTCAGAGGAGTTGTCTCCAAAGTCTGAGCCCCAAACAAAGGCAGGGTGAGGTAATTGATAGCATAAGATTTCCAGAATAATCAGTTTCTCCCCGCACGGGCGAGGGTTGGCGGGAACTGGGGCTCAGGGAGAAGAAGAACCAGGAAGTGACTCTGGGAGTCGGGGGGAGGGGTGCCAGACTAGGCTATTGGCCATGTTGGGAGGCAATATTTCTCTATAGTCTGGTGGCCTCTGGAAGGCACAAGGGCAAGCCTGAGGCATTAGTACCAATAGAGTGAGATGCTAAAAAAACAAAACAAACAAAAACCTAAAATGTTCAAGAAATTCTCAGTAGTTCAGCAAATTATCTTTTAGTGAATTAAATTTTGGTGACTGTATCACTCATCAAATTGATCTTTGATACATTGATAATGTAAAGATCAATCAAGCATGGGAGTCAGTGGGGGAAGGCCAGCTGCAGAAGTTGAAAGACTCGGGGGTATGTCACCCTGCCCATGTCAGAGCCTGCAGCACTTCTGGTGCAGACGCCCAAAAATGAATCCCAGTACTGATATTTCTCATACATGTGGCCTGATGGTCCTTCAAGTATCAGACAACATTACTCATTGATCTTCCAGTAGAGTCTTTTTGCTAAAAGGGTAGGCTGGGCCCCTTATTGTTCTGCTGATTAAATGGAGCCAAGAAACTACAGTAAGCTTGAGGTGGGCCTAGATCCCTCCTATTCCACCTGATTCTACAACTGACCATTGTGGCTTTGTGAATACAACATTATCATGTCTTACACCTAATCCTTTGTTCTTGCTACTGAGGCGAGTGAAGAGAGAAGTGCAACCAGGCTGAATCCTATGGGCTAATAATAGCTGGGAATGGTGGGAACCAGGGTTTAATTCTTAAATAGGGGGAAAAGAAGCTTTAGGCAGAGGTTTCCCTGTGGTATTAGCTTGGTGCCTGAGTATCAGGCAAGGGATATCTTCTTTATTTATTGGAAGGTTCAAGTAGAATGATTATAGAGAGATGAGAGCTATAGCTTATGCCTATCAAGGCTCCCTAATATGTGAGGACCTAGAGAATGTCAGCCTTGTTGACTATGGTGTTCTATCTCTGGTTTACCTACTTTTAACCCTTTTATTTGTCATTCAGCTTCTCTGAATCCAGGCTTGCTATTGGAATAGCCACATGACAGTGAGAGGGATAAAAGCAGTTATAATGAAGAATATGTAGTAATTAAATGCCTGGAAACAATTAAAGTATGTCCATTTTGCCCCAAAGAAGTGAGTGATATACACTGGGTGATGCAGCCCTGGAGGCACTCTCACCTTGCAGTTCTCTCTGCATTTGTTATTGGCGTGGGAGTGGGTACTGAATCAAACTATATAAGTGCCTGGAATATTTTTAAATGGGTCCCCCAAGGGAATATAAATTACAATTCTTTAATCTTATATCATTTGATCTTAGAAGCCAGAGGACACAAAGACTGAGTGTGTGGATCTGAGGATGATTCATATGAAGGAGTTGAATTGATCAACCTTGGCTAATGTGAGTGTGAAGACCATGTGCAGATCCACTGAGACCACACCCCAGAGTGCTTTGGCATCAAGAGCAGGTACAGAAAACTCTTTGACTCAACTGGTAGATGAATATATTCTGTACAATGTGAGTCATTATGTCAGGGGGGCATCACCAAATGACTCAAGCCCAGATTCCGTATGTTTAATATTGCTAGTGGTTCACCAGTACTGTGCCAGGGCACAGGTAGTGTGCCAGACATAAGCTTTTCTGGTGACAGGTGACTTAATTAATTAACATTCCTTCCAGACCCTTGTCAAAGACAGTCCTCAGTTCCATGATGTACTCCCGTGCCTAAACTTTGACCAATTATGTGGCCAAATGACAGCAGCCAACTCTAACTGTGTTTCTACCCTCCCCTAGATAAGTCCTCTACCCTAGGGTTCTTCCAGCATGTTATTGCTGGAAGTTGTGTCCTTCATACTCTGATCTTCAAGCCTTAAATAAACTGTGTTTGTTCTGGTTCTCGTTTGTCAAAACAGAGCCACAGGAATTGGCATTAATTCTGGAAACCCGTAGTTGAGATGGAGTAGCAAGCTTTCTCCATTTGTTTTTGGGAGTCTTTCAGTGGCAAAAGAATGTATTTTTAAGTTTGTAGTTCTATTCATAAAATGTCCACATTGAAAATTGTCTGTATTCGGCCTTTTGAAATCTTTCTCTGGGTTCAAAAGCCATTTTTAAAGAGTTGACAAATTTTTCTTGTTGACATGCATCAGAAATTCTTTTTCTGTAACCTTTAGATTTTCATTTGATACCATATTATTCAGTTCATGTATGTTGTTAATTAAATGAGCCAAAATTTGTATGTGCCTCCTGTAGCAAATCAGAACACACATTCTTATAATTTGGAGAATAATATCTCTTTGAAGTGTGTGGTCTGAATTTTGAGGCCATGTTGTTGCCATATTTCTCATCTCTGAAAAAAATCTGTTAATTTAGTTCAGCTTTTGTTTTAAATATGTTCTTGTAATTTACTATATAATACAGGCTGGAATTTAGTATTGCAAAATCAAAATGCAGATGCAGATTTTGAACTATATAGTTTCCTGCAAAATAAAGCTGTATATTTAGTAGACATGAAATACTTTAATAATGGTGTTAGGACATAGAACTGAAACCTTTACAATATATAACATAAATTAATGTATATATGTTTGTCGAAACATTATTTATAGCCCCTAGTATTTCTAATTTAGCGAAAGTACTCTCACTAGAGACTATTTTGCACCTCCCAAACACTCTCATACATGGAAGGTGGGCATGCTAATGACACAACTGATATGGAGGGGAAATTGACAAAATCCAGAAAAATCACAGATGTGTTTACTCTTAGACTCACAATCTCATTTCTAGGAAGTTATCCTAAAGTTACACTGGCAAAAGTATATATCATGTGCATAGCCATTAATTGTAACACTATTCATAATGGCAAAAGATTGAAAAGAAGCCTGTCAGTAGACATGAATTAAGTTATGATATCACACAATGAAGTACACTCATATACAACCTTAAAGAAAATGAGGAAGATATCTGCATCATGATAGATTGTGACCACCAAGATATATTAGGTGAAAAAAGCAAAGTGCAGATCAGTGTATATAGCAAGCTAAGTTTCATAATTAATAATGATGATTAGTAATCAATAGTCAAATTAGTTTTCCAATGTGCAATGAATAGATATTGTTTATCTTGCTATAGTGCAACATAAAGTACATATCATCACCTATGTAGTATTTTTGCCAAAAATTTTTAATCTGAGTCTCAAGTCTTTAGGTCTAATTACCAATTTAAACGAAATATGGGGGGGGGGGGGGGGGGAATGAGCATGTTCATCATGTTAAAGAACAAAATTCAGCTAAGTAAATTTGGAGATCTAATTGTCTTTATTAAGCAGTTTATGAATTCCAGTTAGAAACTAGAAGGGTAGTCAGGTGAGTTGTACAAAAAGAAAGATTTTTAAGACAGAAAAAATGCGGAACTAAGAAGTTAAAGGAGTGGATATAACAGCAAGGACACTTCCCCTTATGGGAAGTCTTATCAAGCAGATAGATTACTTTACTAGTGTTGATCAGAAAATTCCAGATTGATTGGTTTAAAATTTCACTCAGAGACTGAAACTGCCATTAGATTACTCATTAAATTTTGATTTGGTGACATAGCTTAGCAAAAGTGACTCTATTTTGGCCCATTGTTTATTTTTGTAACAAAGGAGAACATGGAGAAGCAATTAGACCAATGCGGAAGGTGGACCGCTCTACAAGACCATTCGCCTGTTATCTTTAACAAAAGAATGTCTTGGAAAAAGATAAAGAGGTCATAATAAGGACTAGTCTATATTAAAAGATCACTTAGACTTTAGAGGTTGAATTGATACTGGTTTTGGACCAACCAGTGCCACAGTACATTTTAGGAAGAATTAAACATGGACTAAGTATTAGATGGTATTAAAGAATTATTGTTAATTTTACCAGGTGTGATCATGGGTGTGGTGATTAGATAAGAAACTGTCCTTTTTTCAGCGATGTATCCAAAGGTATTTAAGGTAGAAATGTGCTGTTATCTGTAAAATACTTCAGAAAAAAAGTAGTTGAAACAAATTGGGCAGAATGTTCATTATAAATCTATTAATAGGTGAGTATATGATGGAGGGTGTCATTTTTATTATTTATAGCTTTATGTTTGAAACATTTTATTTCATTAAAAGCTGAAAAAAACAAAACTGAAACAAAAAAATGCCACTTGACTTCCCTGGTGTCCCCATCCCCCTCTTGATGACTAGGGTGCAGGAAGAGCAGCTGCCTTGACTCCATAAATAGAAGCCACAAGTTGAGTTGGCGGGCTCACATCAGTCCTGAGCCACTTTCCTATCAGCACTGGAGTACTCCTGCTACCAAGGGAGAAACAATGATTATAATAAAGCCATTGGAGGAGTATTTTAATTTCAAATGTTGTCAACTTGCATGTGTCAAGAAAGGAGATACACACTCTGAATATTAGAAGCCTCACTCTACCCTTTCAAACCTTTGAGACTAAATCTTAGAGTTTATGGGACATGTGGAAGTAGGGGCCCATGGAACAATTCACTGCAATATTTGGAACATGATTAACTCCTAATAAAATTTGCCAAAGACTTCCTTTGATTTATCTCACTGATGATCAAACGATCTGTTTCCATGTAAGTGGCTTATAAAATAGAAATGAAGCTGCCTTGAGGATTCAGAGTGGGTGATAGAACTTTAGCTAATTATCTTTTCCAAATAGAACATTTTACCAACACTGAGGAAGGGGAAGTTATCATAAACAGAAGTATCAGGATACAAGAAAGCTGTTTTTAAAGAACCATGAATAAAATATATTTGTAAAATGTCTTCTTGGCAGAATATTGATTGGCATAAATTTCTAAGCATAGTTTGTGGTCTGTGGCAAATATGATAATTAAATATTTAATTTGTTTCAGAAATGTGCCGAAGACTATTATTATAGGATGACTTATTTGGTGCTGTACAATTTTTATATTTCAGTAAGTGTTTGATGTGTCTAAGACATGGAGTAATGTTAATACCTCCTAACCTTCTAATAGCAGTTCTCATCTTTAATGTTGAGTTTGCTTCATGAGTCCTTGTAAGGAATAATACTCTGGGCAATGATTGTTCATTAATATAAACAGATGGCAGGAAGAGCAAGCTTCCCATTTAAAAAAAACAAACAAAAACAAAAACACTATGATCAGAGGCTAAAATAGTGATTAAAACCGGAGCCACACCCTGTTCCTGGACAGAACTATAAAGTGGATGATTACATTCAGCAACCTCGCTGTCGATTTTAGAGCCTTCTATCTCCCTCACGTCTCCACTCCACTCCTAGTCTCTTCACCAAGTGCCAGCTGCAGTCCAGGTACTCCGAGTTCCTTGGCCCATTGCAAACACCCATCGTTGTGTTTTGGAACCAACATATAGCATCATTTGAGTCCTTTCTGAACCTCTTCCTTTTCACCCACACCTCCCATAATCAAAAATGTGACTGCTGTAGAATTTCATCAGAATTCTTCTAGAGACAAGTAATTTGTCTGCACAAAATCAGAATTTTCAAGTTACAGTGGTAAAATTCTATAAGCAAAAGATGAGTCAGTGTCCATCATATGATGCTATTTGTTCATCTACTCACTAAACTGAGGACGCAGAGGGGATTAAGAGAGGGTTCAAGAGGAAACTGAAATCAGAACTATGTAGAAGAGAGCATATTTGGGTCAAAAATAAAGGGAAATAATTCTTTTAGCATTGATTTGCATTGTCACAATATTTATTTTCAAATAACATTAAATAGAAACATAATCCTTCTATATTTCCTAAAGGGGAACCTGAGAAATACTGCATTGTCTGTGATCAGAACTAATGTTAACAAAAGTCTAGATACCATTTGCATGTGTTTATTCTCTTTATTTTAGTTAAATGATAAATTTACTCGCAACTAGCTTATTGTCTTTTCCCCTATTTTGCAATTCTTAATAATAATTATACCTCTTTTACTTAGCTGTCTTTGACGCTATTTGAAAATAAATACAAAATTTCTGGAAATAATAGGAACAGACAATGCATATAATCTCAAAATTTTCTATGATTCCTTCTTTCATTGTAAGATTTCAGGCATGAAATTGGTCTTGGCCAATATAAGTTTTGGCAGCAGATGCTTGTAGTTCTCCCAGTAAGTCAAACTGTGTCATTTTTATGGTGTCAAGTATATCCTCAACTCACATCAGTAGTTGCTGAAAATTTAGTTCCGTGCCTTGGGATGGTGTTAGCAGGTCCGTGATAAGAAAAATAAGTGAAATACAATTAGTTACACTTGCATCATTTTATTATTTTGCAATGTGGTCTTTTATTATAATGGTATTCTCTCCCTTCTCTTTAATGTTGAAATAAATCCTCCTTTTATGAAACAATGGTGACAGTCGATGGCAATTAGTTTAATGTGTGCTTAATGTTCCTCGTTTAACAAAATAAAAATATGGAACTCTTGTTTCTTGACTCATTTTCTTCTGCTAGAGGAGGACAGATTTTATTTGTCCTGGAAATCCAAAAGCCTGACACCAATTAACTGCTTCACATTCTGCTTCAAATGTTGTTTTCTTGGGCGGTGACTGAATCAACTAAAGCTAGGAGTGAAAAGGAACGTTTCAAACACACTTTTCAGGTCGTAAACTAGCTTCTCCAGTTGTAAACTGCTTGACACTAATACTCTTTTAACTGAAAAGGTGTTTCTGAATTGAAAAGACCAGAGCTGCTGAGTAAATTTAGAAAGTGTTTTTCTTCATTTCTGGGCTCTTCAGTCTGACTTCAAGTCATCAGTTTCAGATTAATAGACCAGAGTCTGTCTTTGGAGTGATGAGTTTTTTCTCTATTAGGAAATCTGAGGTTAGCTAGAACCCAGCTGCGGAATCTAAGACAGAAGCAGAAGACAAAATAGGAGGCATTGCTTAATCACTTCAACATATATAATGAACCATTGATACACACTTCTTAAAAGCAGAGAGCTGGGATGATAGTGTCTGCAGGGGGGGGGGGGAAATGTGTCATTAAATGCCCCTCAGTTTTTTTATCTTCAATAAAATTTCATCATGGTATAAAATGGGATTGTCTTTGCAATGACCTGTTTGCTCTCCACTTCTCCCTTTCTTCTTTAGAATCCTTAGTTTGAAGTCCGGATACTTTTTTTTAAATTATATAACGGGGGTCGGGTAGGGGGGAAGGTTTTGTTATTTTTAAGGACAGAATAGTCAGTATTTTATACTCTTTTAAAAATATGGATGTAGATATGGATAAGCTCCCACAACAATCCGTATTTTTGGAAATTTTGTGAAAAGTACTGTCTAGGCACTATAAGCACAAAATTCCAATATAAAGGTCAATATCAAGACTCTCTCTCTCTGTTTCTTTCTGTCTGTCTCTCTCTGTCTCTGTCTCTCTCTCTGTCTGTTTCTCTCTGTCTCTCTGTCTCTCTCTTTGTCTCTGTCTGTCTCTGTCTCTCTGTCTCTCTGTCTCTCTGTCTCTCTGTCTCTGTCTCTCTCTGTCTCTCTTTCTCTGTCTGTCTGTCTGTCTCTGTCTCTCTGTCTCTCTCTTTGTCTCTGTCTGTCTCTGTCTCTCTGTCTCTCTGTCTCTGTCTCTCTCTGTCTCTCTTTCTCTGTCTGTGTCTGTCTCTGTCTCTCTGTCTCTCTGTCTCTGTCTCTCGCTGTCTCTCTTTCTCTGTCTGTCTGTCTGTCTCTGTCTCTCTGTCTTTCTCTGTCTGTCTCTCCCCCCACCCCCGCAGTTTTGTTTTCTGTAATTGTTTAGGTTCCTTACTTCTTTATTGACTTCCTAAATGAACCACCCCTTCACCGCACGCCATGCCTTCTGGCATACCTGGCTTCCCGTCCCCCCAGGAGCCCCGGTCCCAGCACACTGGCGGGGGCGGAGGGACCATTGCGAAGGGAGGAGCCGGCGAGGCGGGGGACGAGCTGTTGCCGCGACTGAGCAATCGCAGCTGGAGTCGGCCGGGGGCGGGAGGGAGGCGGACTACACCCCCGCGAAGGTTCGGAGATAAACGAGCCCCAAGGGCACTCGGAGGGGAGCAGCGGCCGAGGCCGGCGCGGCGGCCAGCACCCGGCAGCAATTCGCTGGAACCGGCGTGTCCAGAAGGGGCGCAGCGAGCGCGGGGCTGCGGGCGGGGATCCCACGCGCCTTGGGGACACACCGGTCTCAGGCGTGGCCCCGAGACCCTCCACGGATTCTGGCCAGTCGAGACGCGGAGTCTCTGATTCCTCAGCCGTCGCCATCCCGGCTTTTCCGGGCTCCAGTGCAGCCTCCAAGTCGCCGCCGGCGGAAAGACGACCCCAAGGGGAGCGCCTGCCCCTGGAGCTGCTCCTGCTGAAGTGCTGGGCGTGGCGAGGGCCTCCGAGGCGCCGGGGCGGACCCGGTTCGCCCGACGAAAGGACTGGGAGGTGCGGGACAGCCCGCCGTCGGGGCTCCCAAGGCGAGGGGCTGCCTGCATTGCTTTCGCCCCGGGACTTTCCGCTCCTCGCTGCTCAGCCGCCAGGTGTCCCAAGCCTTAACCCCAGTATCTCTTCCTCTGACCACCCTCCTCTTTGAAAACTTCTGATTCGGTTTCGCAAGATCCCACTCGACCCGGGAAAAGCTAGCCACCTGCAGGGCAGCCCCGAACCCCGAGGGCCCGCGCAGACCTGCGCCTGGAAGAGGACCCTGACAGGGCTGGGATCAGAGCTGCCTTCGGGTCCTGTGGCCCCCATGCTCCTGTCATGGCTAACAGGACTAGGGGCTGGCATGGTCTTGCTGCACTTCGTGCAGAAATTCCTGTTCCCTTACTTCTGGAACGACTTCTGGTACCTGACGAAGGTGGTACGCTGCGGAATGCGGATGGAGCTGTACAGCCGGAAAGGGGAGCTGGTCACTGTCCTGGATAAATTCCTGAGCCATGCCAAGAAGCAGCCCCAGAAACCTTTCATCATCTACGAGGGAGACGTTTACACCTATGAAGATGTGGACAAAAGGAGTAGCAGAGTGGCCCATGTCTTTCTGAACCATTCCACGCTGAAAAGGGGGGACACCGTGGCTCTGCTGATGAGCAATGAGCCCGACTTCGTCCACGTGTGGTTCGGCCTGGCTAAGCTGGGCTGCGTGGTGGCCTTCCTCAACTCCAACATTCGTTCCAACTCCCTCCTGCATTGCATCCGCAGCTGTGAGCCCAGGGCTGTGGTGGTGGGCGCAGGTAGAGTATGGGGTGTGGTCTGCCTCTGCAGAACGTCAGCCCTGCCTGTTTCCCACCTCCTTTTTTCTTAGAACAGTGCACAACTAATACTTTGAGGGTGTGATGAAGTGTGCATGTTGCAAAATAATTTTACGATTTGATAATTTTACAATTCTGGGACTGGCATATTAGTAACCCCTCTCCCACCATTTCAGTCACTTACTCTGTTGTAGATTTGTATCAAGACAGCTTCAGAAAACTTTTATGAAATCCCTGCTGCTATTTTGGGAAGGGGCAATTTTACTGCCATTGTTGGCCTCATTGAGTGTTAGTACACAGAGAGGTAAAACTCAGTTCTAAATTTTATCAGATCTGACAAAAGTATTTGATGAGTAGGAAAGTTATCTTGATTTCATTGCAGAATATCTACCTGCCTCTAATAACACTATCAAGGTTGACTGCATTTGTAGAACAAATAGGTTTCATCTGAAATGCATGAATTCCTATCTTCATGTCTGCTCTTATTTTGCACTGCCTGCAAGCTAGGATTTGCCTGCAAGGTTGGACTCCCACATACCAGCCAGTGGGCAGGTGCTTGGTAGACTGTAGGCCTCTGTCTCTCTCTTCCTTTACCCCCATCTGTGCATCATTTCTTGCCTTCAGTACGTTCTAACCTTCTACCCTTCACCCCCCGCCCCCAACCCATGGAATTAGGCTTTGGATACACATAATGACACTGAGTGAGCTACAAAGGAAAGTCTTTGGTTGAGGGCCTAATTAACAAAGTACCTAGGAAGATGAGCTGCATTGCATAGTAAAATCTAAGTATGAAAAACGATAGTTACTCTCTGAACTATAGCCATATGTGGGATAAATGAGTCACACAGAATTTTGATAACATGGTGGAACAAGGTTCACCACTTGTGCAGGGGCAAGTGATAATGTGAACCCAGTGGGAAAACATACCACAGTTCATCTCTGGATATACTCTGACATTTTTATTCCACTTGCCATATTATTGCTCATTCCAATCTAGATTGCAGTTTTTGGAGCAAATCTGAAATTCAAATTGTGCTTAAAATTGATAAAACTATAGATTCCCTTTAGAAAAGCAAACTCAGAGGGCCACAATATCCCTGAAAAGATATCTGTGGCTATAATGTTCAGGCCAACCTGAGAACCATCCGCAGCCAATATCTTAATGGCCTCTTAACATACGTAGGGCTGCTTACCTCAAACTTCGCTGTTGACTGAGCTGAGGCTTAATTACGACCAATTAATGTTTCAGTTTTACTTGTGCCTGCTTTTCCATTGCTTGCCAATAACTAATTTCATTTCCTTGTCTTCATTTTTAACAATAACAGTCATTTTTTATATAAAAGCCACTTTTGGATGCTGGAGTTTTAAGCCAAAATCATATAGTCAATTTGCTCAGTAAGTAGATAGCCAGAGAAATCTACCTTAAATCTGATTAATGGTCCTTTTTAGCATATTTCTAAAATATGTAAATTACATAATGTTTTTCAAAGATAGAACAATTCAATTTTGATTAATTATTAGATTTTTTTAAATAAGACATTGCTTAATATTCCAGTCACTTTTCTGTATTTGAAGCTCTTACCTGAAATACACTGTAGTTTTGGCATCTTGAATGAATAATGTTTACATATCTGAGATTCTCGTTGGATGTTTCTGAGGGAGGTGTACAGTTAAATCGTTATGTACCCAGAGTGAGTATGTGGAGGTGGAAAGACTAGTCAAGTGGTTTAGACAGAGATAAGCCAGATAAACCTGGGTTTCATTTACTCTGCCACTTCTTAACTGCTTGGTTGAAGATAAGACCAGCAGCCCTGGGCTCACTTTACTTAGTTCTAAAATGGTAATAATACCATCTACTTCCCAGTGTAATTCTGAAAATTGAATAACATAGCTTTTGTAAAGTGGCTAGCTGAGTGACTGGTATGCACTAACTAGATCCTTGGTGAGTTGAAATAATTGCTATTATTATAGAGTCATCTAAGTCTCTTAATAAGGGATGTCATTTGAATTTTGCTGCTACAACTTAATTTGGTATTAGGTATGAGAAAGACTTGTGAGGACTTTGGTTTGGAATAACACTTTAAACACTTTACTTGGGCAAAATTTTATTTTTCAGAAGTTACAAAGAACCAGTTTCAAAAACGTCGACAGGCCAGATAATGTCCACCGTGGTAGGTGATGTTTCAGTCATGGCAAGTGTCTGATGATTCTGTCTCCAGGAACAAGCCAAAGGGAAAATGATCAGTTAAGCCACCAGGTGAAAGAAATTTACCTAGGGTGTCAAGGGTGACACAACTTAGTAGACTCCAGAGTGGAGACTCAAAACCTGGTCTCTGGGATAAGACTCTGCTGTACTATACTCTTATAGTCTCATTGATTCTGAGACTTGATCCCCTTATGATAAAATTATGAAAAAATGTGCATTCCAGTTATATCAAAATTGTAAAGTAAAAGTTGCCAATATTAAGACATCAAGCTTTTAATACACAGTTAACTAGAAAAAATTACAATGTTTATAAAATTAGTACTCCTTTCTCTCATAGTCTGAAGATTGACAAATACTTGCAAAGAAGTTTGTGTCTGTGCAGTTGGGTTTAGGGGGTGTGTCAAGTGGCATCCAAAATTTTCCTGGAAAATTTCAGCACTTATTGAAAATTAAATAGTCTTCGATTAAATCTGCTGGTTCCCCTCACCCCCGACATTTTGCTTTTCTTCTTGTTTTGGTTGGTTCCCTGAGCTGGTATCGAACCCAGGCCATAATGCTAAGAGCGCCGAAGCCTAGCCACTACACCAGCAAGGAACCCCGACATTTTGCTAATAGTGCCTGCTGCTGAGATTGTCGTCTACTTATATATTCCCTTCTCTTTACTTAGAACAAACAGAAAACGTTGTGATGCTTGCACATCATGTTAAAGGGTAAATGAAATGATATCCTTTGGCATATTGAACCATTAATGATATCTTATGTGATCCTCATCACAGCCATGGCCTCGTTTAAACGATGAGGAGCATGGTTAAAGGGGGCAGGGCATCTCCTCCAGTTCCTATGTCTAGGAGAGGCACTGTGGGGACGTAGCACACATTTGCTGATGCTAAATCGTAACAGCTTGTTGGGCACACGTGTGGCTTTGTCCTCCTTTCTGCTCCTCTTCATTCCCTCATCTCCATCTTGTGCCTTCCCCTGCCCTTCCCTGGCTCCCCCTACACCCCAACCTGCTCCTTCCCTTTTCCTTCCCTCTCTCTCACCTTCCATCTGCCCATCTGTTTTCTTTCAGCATCACCTACAGGAGGCCATCCTGCCTCGGGTTATGCTATGGCTGCTCACAGCATTCCAATGGAGTGATAATGTTTTATTAGCCAATTCACAAGCGGATATTTGTTTGGCTTTGGGGACTAGGCCAAGAACTCAGTGTAAGCTCTTTGAGCTGGGAAATTTGTTTTGTTCACTGATAAATTCTCATAATTTAGCACAAAAAAAATTTATTGCCTAAATGAATGAATGAATGACCTAAAACAAACAAAAAAAACAAAAAAAAACTATGAGGTGTATATGGGCATTCAGTAACTTTACTTACTTACAAAGTTTTGCTAATAAATTGTTCCTCTGCTGTCCATTGGGTAATTTATTTTGAAAGTAGATAGATCAATGAAATTTCTTTGTTATATGTTTTATCCCAAGTGCTAGAACCATGACACCCCAAAAGTACAGTTTTAGACACACTAAGCAGCCAAAAACGTCCAGATTTATTACATGTATAGATTTTGCTCTCTCTCTCCTGTCAATATACCACTTATTAAATTATTATAATTATAAACATATAACTAAAAACATGATGTTCATATTACCCTGAACACTTTTACTTTAGATTCAATAACATTTTGTGTCTCAACATATTTAGAAGGGTTTCGGATTTCTGTTGACAAGAAATAAAAATCCTGTCAGCTCAATAAACTTACAATAATGCATGCAGCCTTACTCTGTTAGTTTTCATGAACTGTTACATTCAGACTGTGTGGGGGAAATGTTCCACTGAACAACTGAGCCATTGTAATTCTCCAAATGACTCTCAACCATAAAAGCATCTGCTTTTTAAAGACCAAGTTGAAAAGTTAGAGGGAAAATAAAGACCCTTCACATTTTATAGAAAGTAATACATATTCAGATAGATAAGATGCATGGCTCATGTGAACTTTGATTATCTTATCCAAGTACTATGATATCCTGACATATAACTATTTTAATTTTCAGGGAATCTCTATATTTTTACTTACATTAGTAGAATGAATAGTTGTTTTGCCTCTCTCTCTTTTTTTTTTTTTTTCATTTTAGACTCAGCTAGATCAAGGTTTACCTCCATTCCAAAAGAAAAAAAACTGATTTTGATAAGAAGCTTAAGTGGCTTCATGGTTTATTAGCTGGAAAAGGCGGTGGTCTAGGCACTGACGATGCATGGCTTATTCTTTACTGATCTTGGGGACACTGACACTGGGGTCCTTATACAATGTCTGCCGAACAGGTGTTTACTGTAAGAGAATGATACTTGAATACTGGCAGGAATGAAAACAATTTCAAGGGAGGTTGTGCCTCTTCAGACAAGTGGCATGGCTGATTGGGAGAAATACACATCTTGGAGTCAGGTGAACATAGGCTTGAACCCTAACTCTGCCATTAACTAAGACTGCCAACACACAGCAGATGATCAATGTATGTCATTGAGTATTCTGTGATTTAAACGTTAAGGACATAGCACAGTGCCTGGACCATAGCATATATTCAATAAATGGTTGCCGTAATTATTTTTAATTGCATGGTGGCAGAGACAGTCAAGCAAAGTATGAGGTCAGTCTTTGCCCAAGTCTCTTTGGGATTTGCTGTGGGCAGAGGACTGTATGGAGGAAGATGCAGGCACATGTCACATGGCCTGGGAGAACTGTTTTTAAACAGCTATCCTGTCCTTCCCCAGTGGCAGTACAGTCATATCTACTTCCCAGCCCTCAAAGGTCAGGTCTGGAATGCTGCCAGACACCTCAGGAACTAGATGGTTAGCTCTTCTCTGACCAAGAGGATTGTTCCATTTATAACCAGGAAAGCACGTACCAAATGGCCCTGATGGGGTCTGAATCTTGTAGACATACCACCTTGGACTCTCCTTTTCTAAAATATATCATTTACTTACTGAAAAATAGTAAACCAGATACATCATGCCATTGTGGTCCAATCTGAGTAATAATCATGCACTGGCAATAGGAGATGTGTTGGAAATGATGTCAAATGAAGTGTTTTACTTTTTATTTTCTTAACACAATTTTGCCTGTCTGTTCCCCAACAGATGTAAGGACAGTTGAGATTGAAGACACATAAACCCACGTACACACTTGTGTGCATGTATTCAGGGCATTTAGTAAAATGGTTTCACAGAAGAATGATCACAATTGAAAGACTAGTGCTCCTTCCTAGGGTTGTGATGATAATTAATAAACAAATATTTGTAAAAATAGCTGACATGTTATTCATGCTGAAATGAGTTTCTGGCCTAATGTGAAGCATTAATACCTACATCATGATATGAATTGCTTTAGGTCATTGCTGACTTATGCTTCAGTTTTCTTAGAAACCATAGCCTGTCCGTGCATTCTATTGAAAAACTGTGGTGCTGCTCTAAGTAATAGGATGGTACTTATAATTGTGTGGTGAGATCTGTAATTTATTTCACTTTGGATTTTGTGTAGATATTACTTTGCAGTACAGAAAACTCAAGTTGACCCTTTGTAGTAGAGTATCATATTAGTTTCATTAATGCATAATAGTTTAAAGTTTAAATGTTTGCCAGTGTATTAAGAGCTACAAGCAATACCTTTGAAAATACTGTCTCGTTCTATGTAAAATAAGATAATTTGAAGAGTTTTTAATGCAGTATGAATAACATAATTTACCCTAGTGGCATATTAGATAATTCGCACTAATGGCCTATTAGTGGGGTTTATTAAATTTTTACTCACTAATTCTATAGTCTCAGAAATTTGAAAAGAGGTATAATAATCATGTATTATAGAAATAAGAAATTGTACAAAAAGAGCTAAAGGGTTGCAAGGAGGAAGCATAATTTACCTGTTTTTGTGCTTGCAAACCCACCTAAATCAGTGCCTTCTATGTGCAAGAAACTATGTATTTCTCAGAAGAACCTATTGCTTTAAAAGAGAGAGTGAGCTTTCTCCTGTAATGTAGATTCTGCTAAAGGTCATAGAATATTCAACTGTCTCATTTTCTTTTGGTAGTTTGCTGTCAAGACCTGTATCTACAGTGGGTCCCATGGGCTGAGCTCAATTCCAGATAATCTACCCAGCCCCAGCAGTGTGTGTGCCAGGCTCAGTCAGCTGAAGGATGGAGTGAGAAACACAACATTCTTTTGAGGCGCTTACAGCTCTACAGACGGCCATGGCCCACACGTCACTAAAGAGTAACTCTTCACGAAACACAGCTACATTTTCTTGCCATGTTTAAACAAATGCTCATTTGCATCAGGGCTTAATAGTCAGAGTTTACTTTCTAAAATGACACTAAAACTTTTCATCTTATTAAGAAAGATTAACAGAGATAAGTGATTCTTTATCCCCTATGTGACTTTTCACTTTTTAAATTGCAATTTTCACTACCCTCACCCACATTTCCTTCCACTATTGAATACATAACTTTCTTAGATAAACTTCTACTTGAAAATTCTAAATGTCTTAGCTAAGTCAATTTATAATTAAATTGAAGGAAGTTAAATTGTATCTCCTCTGATTCTTATGAATTGGCTCACTTTTTTTTTTTCTTGTAAAAGTCATCACTGGCTGTTTCCTTAGACTCCTCCATTCTAAAGATTTTGGGCCACAATTAATCATATCGTAACTTTATTTGCACTTATTTTTACCATTTAGACATACATATCACTAAGAACATATAAAAGTTTATGGTATTAATTGACAATTACAGATGAGAGATTTGCAATTAAGGTCATGAAATGAGTCAGTTCAGAGACTTGTGCTTACAGGCGCAAAGTGCCAGATAGAGTCATTAAAACACAATCTAGTACTAAAAGTTAAAAGAAAATAGACAGTCTCTTCTAGATCATTTGCTTCTCTTGCTTTTTTCATTTATTTATGACTTGTATTCCCCTAGGACTCCTTGTGATTTCTCACTTCTTTTCACCAAAGCAATCTGCATACAGCAGCTTGCTATGTGTGCTCAATAGAACTAGATATTTTCTCTGGACTCTTACTATTAGCTTTATTTGGTTTTGTTATAGAAATCCAAATGAATTTTAAAAATTTCAAGTCCCAATCTGCCTACCACCCCCAAGGTACCAGCTCCTTTACATTTCCTGTTTCTTTTGTTTTCTTGCAAAGTTTATTTGTGAACTGCTTGGTCCCATTTGACATACTTTTCTCGCTGCCTCTTTGTGATCAATCTGGATTACAGATTTTGAGGAAGTAAATCATGAGTTTGTCTCATGTGTTGTTCTGTAGCAGAACTAAACAATGGCTGACAAATGGCTGTTTGAGGATACTGATTCATGTTTCCAGGAAAATATCTGATGCAGCACCCTGGATTCAGCTTCAAAGTAGAATATGTCATGTGGTTATTTTTAAAGTTTTGTTTAAAAATTAGAAAAAAATACAATTGTTTAGATGGAAAGATCCATATTTACATGTACTTGAGCATTCTGACCAGGGTATATTTTACATTTAATAACATAATTTTTTTATCATTGATTTCTTTTATGAAGTAATGTATAAATTTTACAGTTAGACTTGGGTTAAAAGAAAATGAATTTTACTGTCTGTCAACTTGGGACCTTGCTGTATTAGTTTCCTAGTGCTGCCATAATAAAGTACCACAAACTAGGTCACTTAAAACAACGGAAAACTATTCCTTCACAGTTCTGGTGGCCAGAAGTCCAAATAAAAGTGTATGTAGGGCTATGTTCCTCTCAGTGATCTAAGAAAGAATCTCTCGTTGCCTCTTTCTAGTTTCTGGTGGTTGCTGGCGATCGTTGGTGTTTCTTGCATTAACTCTCTCTCTTTTTTTTTTTTTTTTGCATTAACTCTTAAAGACCAGTGACATCTCTAAAGTTCCTCATTTAACCGTCAGTTCTGAAATGGTCTCTAATAATGATCTTGTGATTCCAGAGCAGTCAGGGATTTCTCCTGAATGTACTTCATGATAGTAGAACTAAACTGCGACAGACAGATGGCTTTTTGAAATAATGAGTTATTGAGATGTATTTCAAGGACAATATTTAGTGCAGTATCCTAAATTTAGATTTAAAGCAGAGAATAAAAGTAATTTTATTTAAAATTTGGGAAAAAAACACAGCCTAGCTAATGGAATCTCCAACATTCAATTTGAATTGACCTATTTGCGTTGATTAAATCAGGTGATAACCAGATTTCCCATTTAGTTGGTCCTGTTAAAACAGAATCATAAGTGGCTTTGATATTACTTATCTACCATGAAAACGAAATTAGTATTGTGTTTACATTTTATCCCTGTTCCAACATGCCAAAGAAAATACAGCGTGAATGTTTTTTGAGATTTATGTTTTGTTTACTTATTCCTCATCCTTTGCTTTTTAGATTTGCTTGAAACTTTAGAAGAAATCCTTCCCAGCCTCCCAGAAGATATCACTGTTTGGGGGATGAAAGATTCCATTCCACAAGGCATAATTTCACTCAAAGAAAAACTGAGCACAGCATCTGACAAGCCAGTACCACGCAGCCACCACGTTGCCTCAAACCTCAAGTCCCCTTATCTTTACATTTTTACTTCTGGGACAACAGGTATGATTCATTTCTTCTTAAGACTTAAAAAAAAACAAAAACAAAAAAACCAGTATTGGGCAACATTCTGCCATGAGTAGTGATAAGGATTTTACTTGGTTTAACTTTAATTTGACAAATCACCATGTTCACTTGGCTATTGTCTTCAAGTTTGGTAATACCAGGAGCACTGGAATGTTGGAAGACTTTGACCCAGTCCAGTGGCTTAGGGTATGAAATTTGGCCAACTTCTTTGGCAAAATCTTTGCCAATTTCTCTGTTCCTTAGATTCCCAACATATAAAATGAAGTGATTAGTTTAAATAGTTTCTAATTATCCTGCTGGATTAAAAAACCCATTAGTCTAGTTTAAAACAGTTTTCTATATTCTTGTGTAAAATGTTAAATCCTGAACACAATCCAATCGTAGCTGCAATTTAAACACCTTTAGCTGGCTCTCCTGATTTTCCTTACGGTGACTGGACATGTGACAAACAGGAAGTCTTGAAGGCATTGCAGGTTTGGAAGAAAATATCAAATAGAATCAAGTAACTAAACTTTCCCTTTTTTTAGATAAATGATAACATGCACACCCACGTGTGTACACACACACACACACAAATAATAATAAAACTGCCTAAGAGTTCAAAAGAAATGTTAAACTTAATTGAATCTTAGGAAAAACTGAATGGTATTTATGGTAGGCTAAATAAGCTTTTTACATTAGCTTGAAGATGATTGGAAGTTTGAATTAAACATATTAAAAGTAAGCTATTACTAATTTCTTATGCACAGGTAGTACTGAGTACTGTAAGCAAAGCTACTACTGCATAAGTAAAGTTGTCTTACGTTTTTCTCTCTTCTTTTCTTTTCTTTTTTTACTTTTCTCCTTCCTTCCTTCCTTTCTTTTCTTTTTTTTCTATTTGGAGACTCACAATGCTCTCTTTTACACTAGAGAGTAGACTATATTTTTCCTATGTTTAGAACATCTTTGATAAGTGAACAGGAAAATGCTAATATGTATCAAGTTGTCAGCATGAATTCTGTCTGACTGTACTTTGAAAAAGACAATAACATTTTTAAAATGATAAGCTTTGAAAACTTCCAGCAGAAGGTACTTAACCAGTTTGTCTTTATGGCTGTTTTCTTGTGAAAAACAAAAAATAACTCTGATCTTCAAAACAATCTTCACTACTCCCCTCTCCTCTCCGTCCTCCTCCCCACCCCAAGAGAACAGACTAGAGCAGACTATTATCAGCTCTTGTTCTTCAAGATTAAAGCCAGAGTGTCTTACGCATCTGCACAACATGCTACAAGAAAAGCGTTACTATTGTTTTCATTTCATATTTATTTGTATTAAAGTTATACAGCACAGAGATTAAAAATTCTAATAATTTTAGAGAAAAGCACTCTGCCTACCCCCCATTTCTCCTTCCCCAAACCAATTACATTTAGTAATTTTAGATCTTTCTTTTTATAATCACCTCCATATGTCTAAATAGAATCAATATCTTACTAGATACTTCGTAGATACATACTAAGGACTAACTGCTGATTTCCACAGTGGAAGATGAAGATTTTGTCTTCTTTCATCACCACTCTCTTCCTCCACTCATTTCTTTCTCTCTCATTCAGGCACTTTCTCTCCCTAGCATCACACTAATCATAATAATCTTTCATCATAAATTTTGACTTGGTTGGTATTAGTACTGTAACTTGGCAAACACTATTTCCAATTGAACTCTATAGTATAACAAAAGTATATTTCTTTCCTTTTACATGAAACACCCTCCTGCCTGAAATTAAACATTGTCTTTGCTTGCTTAGTTTTTTCTATGTATTTATAACTAATTCATACTCACTCCTTTGTCAAAAAAGGCAACTCACCTTTGATGTTGAAAAGATGGTCTATATTTTGTCAAGGCCATGGTTTTGGCCACCTCTTTCCCAGAGCTCTCTAATAATCCTGGGATCATTCTTCACCATTTTCCTGGGAATTCCCTTTAACACTTCTTTTTTCTGATCCTCTAATTCCTAGATCCTAAGTTTGTTTCCTTGGTTTGTTTTTTGTTTGATCATTGCCCTGCTTTCAGTAGCTGTCTGATAAAGATTTGGGGGGTAATTTTAAGCCCTCACATGTCTGAAAATGTCTTTTTTCTACCCTTAAACTTACTTGTATATAATTCTAGGTTAGAAATTATTTCTATGCTGGGGTTTGAAGACATTGCTCTATTATCTTCTGATTTTCAGTATACATATTGAGAAGCCTTTTCCTTTCTAATTTCTTATCCTTTCTATGCAAACTGGCATTGTTTTTCTTTCCTTCGGGGAATTTTAGAATCTTTTATGGATTTTCAGTAATCTAGAACATCATGATGATTTGTATGGGATTGTTCCTATTAATCCAATTGGCTGAGAACTTTGTAAGACTTTCTAGTCTATGGGTAGAAGGTTATGTCTTGCAATTCTAGATACTTAACAATTTTGAATTCTACATTCCTTTCTCTTTCCTTTTTTTATTTGTTCCTTCTTCCTATTCCCTCTTTCTATGACGTGTGCTTGTTTGTTTGTTCTTTTATGTTTGGAACACTAACTTTTTGAGGACTGGCCCTCCTAGACTGAGTTAATTAATTTTCTAATTTTTTTCTTTCCCATTTTTCATCTCTTAGTGTTTGATTTCCTTTTTGTGAGATTTAGCTCCTAACCTTTGTGTTCTCTGAATAGTCCTCTTTTTATAGCATGTTATTTTTGTATTGGGAAACTTGAGGGAATTCTGGCAGAATTTTGAAAAAAAGAGAAAGAGTCCATACGGTTAAGGAGAGGGAGCGATGAAAGGAAATGGAGGAGGAAGGGAAAGATGGTGGTGTGAGAAGAGATTCTTGAAACCGCTCCTGGAAATTACAACAAATCGAACAACTATAAGTCATCAAAGGAATTTCTAAGCAACACATAACCTCAGCTGAGAGACCCACTCATTTCAAGGGAACATCTAAAGGTGGGGGAAAAGGAGGCAAGACGGGGAGGAGGGGAGGGAGAAGTGCAGAGACAGAGCTGCAGGGTGCAGTCCAGAGCCCGGGCGAGAGGAGCAGTGAGACAGTGGCTGAGGAACAGGCGCCCAGAGCCCAGAGCCAACCCAAGAGGAAGGCTGGGACACAGCGGGAGTGAAACGAGAGCCCAGAAACCAGTGCAGTCCCGGTGGCAGGCACAGAATGTGGGCCCACTACCTTCTCTGGCCCCCTACATTTCTGACTGAGGGGTCAGCTTATAATATAGCTGAACCCAGTACCCAAGACAGAGACCTTGGAGCAAACAGAAGATGTAATCTCACACTGCCCTCACTGCCAGGTAGAGCCAAAAACACAGACCTGGCCGTCTCCCCTGCACCCTTCCAGCCCAGTGTTTATGAGGAAGGAGCTATAGGGGCTAATCAGCTGCAGACAAACCCATGCCTCACCCAACAAACTTCGCCCCGACCCTTCCGGGCCGAAACTGGCAGGGGCTTACAGGGAAGCTGAGACACACAGATGTGGCAGCTTCTGCCAGCAGGGCCAGCACTGGGGTTTTAGAGGTAGAAAGCCGCATGGCCCACCACATCCTCCAAGGGTGTGGTGCACTGAGACCAAGGCAACTAAGTCAAAGAGGAGAAGCTCACCTCCCAGGAAATGTTCCATTGTGAGAACACTGAAAAAACAAGAAAAAATAAACTGCTGCAACCTAGAGAGAATAAAATGCTCCAGCAACACCTACAGGAAGCAAAAGAAAGACCTCTCTTCATATCTACCTGTGGTAAAATCCACTCATATACATGGATGCCCAGGAAGTGAAACATACTAACAGCAATGAATATCTAAGGGAACTAACCTGCTCAGAAAAAAATTGACAAATCCCCAGAAAAGGAACTTAAAGACACGGAAATTTGTGATTTAAATGACGGCGAATTTAAGATTGCAGTTCTGAAAAAACTCAGCAGAATACAGAAAACTCAGACAGGCTGTGTAATGACCTCAGAAAGGAAATCCACGAACAAAAGGAACATTTTAACAAAGATATTGAAAATTTAAAGAAAATATGGAGATGAAATTTATAAAGGAGACGAAGAATGAAATAGTTAGCTTAGGAAGCAGAGCTGACCAAATGGAGAAAAGAATTAGTGATATCAAAGCTGGAAATATGGAAATGACACAGATGGAAGAAGATAGAGACTTAAGAGTAAAAAAAAAGAAAATATATTACAAGAACTATCTGACTCCATCAGAAAAAATAACATAAGAATAGTGGGTTCACCAGAGGCGAAGAGAGCAAGAAAGACCCAGAGAGTCTATTCAAACAAATAGTTAATGAGAACTTCCCAAATCTATGGAAAGAACTGGATCCTCGAATTCAAGAAGCAAACAGAACACCTAACTAGAATAAACCTTCTCCAAGGCACATTATACTGAAGCTGTGAAAAATCAATGACAAAGAAAGAATTCTAAAGGCAGCCAGGGAAAAAAGCCAGTAACCTAGGAAAGCCCATCAGGTTAACATCACACTTCTCAACAGAAACCCTACAAGCTGGGAGGGAGTGCAATCAAATATTCAAACAATTGAAACAGAGAAATTACCAGCCAAGAATAATTTATCCAGCAAAATTATCCTTTAGATATGAAGGAAGAATTAAGACCTTTCTAGAAGTACAGAAGCTGAGGCAATCCTCAAATATCAGGCCTGTATTACAGGAAATACTGAAGGGAACTATTCAACATGGAACAAAAAGTCAAAATAAATAGAGACAGTTTGTGACAACAAAGAAATAAAAGGGGTGGAAGTAAAGGTCTGACTCTCCAAAGGGAAATGACAATATGCAGCATGTTTAAGAAAAAGGACTACTGTTTATATGAAAATTTATTTTACATAAACTTAATGGTAACTACTCAAAAAATTCATAACTGAGACACATTGAAAAAAGAAGAAGAAGAAGGAACAAAAGGGAAAAAAATCATAGAACACCACCAAACTGAAATATCAGACAGAAACAAAAATGTAAAAAAAATACTGGGAACACCAAGCTACAAGAAAGCTAAAGATAAAATGGCTATAGCAAATCTTCATATAGCAGTCATCACCCTAAATGTAAATGGACTGAACTCACCAATAAAAAGGCACAGGGTAGCAGATTGGATCAAATAAGAAAACCCAACCATATGCTCCCTCCAAGAAACACACCTCAGGTACAAGGACAAATACAGACTCAAAGTGAATGCATGGAAAACAATACTCCAAGCAAATGGCATCCGGAGAAAAGCAGGTTTGGTCATACTTATATCTAATGAAACAGACTTCAGGATAAAGAAAATGTAATAAGAGACAAAGATGGACATTTCATAATTATAAAGGGGACAATAAAGCAAGAAGACGTGACACTTTATATGCTTCCAATCAGGAAGCACCAAAAGTTACAAAGCAACTGCTAATAGAACTAAAGGGAGAAACTGACAAAACACAATTATAGCAGGGGATCTAAACATCCCATTGACAGCCATGGACAGATCATCCAAATAAAAATCAATAAGGAAATAACAGCTTTAAATGATACCTTACAGCAAATGGACATAATTGACATTTACACGACACTTCATCCTACAACACAAAACTATACATTCTTTCCTAGTGCACATGGAACATTCTCAAGGATAGATCATATGCTGGGACACAAAACTAGCCTCAACCAATTTAAAAAGATTGAAATCACACCAAATGTATTCTCTGACCAACTTCAAAAAGATCAACTTCAAAAAGAAAGCAGGGAAAACCACATATACATGGAGACTAGACAACATGTTATTGAAAAAATGACTGGGTCAAAGAAGAAACAAAAGAAGAGATTAAAAAATACATAGAAACAAATGAGAATGAAAACACATCATATCAAAATTATTGGGATGTAGCAAAAGCAGTAAATAATACTGCAAAAGCAGTATTATTACAGGCCTATCAAGAAACAAGAAAAATCTCAAAGAAACAAACTAACATTATGTCTTAAAGAAAAAGAAAAACAAATGAAACCCAAAGTCAGCAAAAGGAAGGAAATAATAAAAATTAGATGAGAACTAAATGAAGTAGAGAACAAAAAAGAAACAAAATGCAACAAAAAGCTGGTTCTTCAAAAAAAATTAATAAAATTGACAAACCCCTGGCTAGGCTTACTTAGGTAAAAAGAGAAAACACACAAATAATCAAAATAAGAAATGAAAGAGGAGATATTATGACTGATACCACAGAAATACAAACAATCATACGAGAATACTGCCATCAAATTTAACAGGATACGCCACCAAATTTAACAACCTGGAAGAAATGAACAAGTTTCTAGAAACATATGGCCTACCTAGACTGAACCAAGACAACCTGGATAAACTAAATAGACTGATCAACAGTAAAGAAATTGAAACAATCATTCATAACCTCCCCAAAAGCAGAAGTTCAGGATCAGATGGCCTCACAAGTGAATTCTACCAAACATTCAAAGAGGAATTAATACCCATGCTTCTCAAACTCTTCCAAAAAATTGAAGAAGAAACATTATTTCCCAATTCATTTTACAAGGCCAACATTACCATGATACCAAAGCTTGGTAAGGATAACACAATAAAAGGAAACTATAGACCGTTATTTCTGATGAACACAGACGCAGAAATCCTAAACAAAAGACTAGCAAATAGAACACAATAATACATTAAAAAGATTACACATCATGATCAAATGGGATTCATTTCAGGGGCACAAAGATTGTACAACATATGCAAATCGATCAATGTGATATACCACATAAAATAAAAAATAAAAACTGTATGATTATATCAATTATGCCAAAAAAGCATTCTATAAGATATAACACTTATTTGTGATCAAAACACTTAATAAAATGGGTATAGAAGGAAAGTACCTCAACATAATAAAGGCCATAAATGACAAACCCTCAGCTAACATCATGCTGTATGGTAAAAAACTGAAAACTTTTCTCCTAAAATCAGGAAAAATACCCTGTCACCATAGTTATTCAACATAATACTGGAAGTTCTAGCCAGAGCAATCAGGCAAAAGAAAGAAATAAAAGGCATCCAAATTGGCAATGAAGAACTTAAATTGTCACTTTTTGCAGATGGTATGATTCTTTATATAAAAATTTTAAAGACTCCACCACAAAACTATTAGAAATAATAAATACAGTAAAGTTGCAGGATACAAAATCAGTGTAAAAAAATTCACTGCTTTCTTATATAGTAACAATGAAACTTCAGGAAAAGAAATGGAAAAAATACCTTTTGCAATCTCAACAAAAAGAATAAAATACCTATGAATAAACTTAACAAAGGATGTAAAGAATTTATACACTGGAAACTATAAGACACTATTTCAAAAATGAAGACACAAAGAAATGGAAAGATATTTCATGTTCATGGACTGGAAGAATCGATACAGTTAAAATGGCCATATTGCCAAAATCAATATACAGATTTAATTCAATTCCCATCAAAATCCCAAAGGCATTCTTCAGATTTGTATGGAACCACAAAAGACCAAAGCAATCCTATGAAAAAAGAACAAGGCTAGAGGCATCACAGTCCTCAACTTCAATTTATACTCCAAAGTGACAATAATCAAAACAACATAGTATTGGCAGAAAACAGATACATGGACCAATGGAATAGAACTGAAAACCCAGGAATAAACCCACACATATACGAGCAGATAATTTTTAACAAGGAAGCCAAAAACATACAATGCAGACAAGAATGCCTCTTCATTAAACGGTGCTGGGAAAATTGGAAAGCCACATGCAAAAGAATGAATCTGGACTGTGATCTATCACCATATTCTAAAATTAACTCAAAATGGATAAAAGACTGCCACATATGACCTGCAACAATAAATTGCTTAGAAGAAAACATCAGTACTAAACTTACAGACCTTGGGTTTAAGGAGGAATTTATGAATTTGACCTCAAAGGCAAAGGAAGTAAAAGCAAAAATAAATGAATAGAACTATATCAAATTTAAAAGCTTCTGCACAGCACAAAAAAATACATCAATAAAATAAAGAGGCCACCAACTGAATGGGAGAAGATATTTGCAAACAACGCCTTCAATAAGGGCCTAATATCTGAAATATATAAAGAACTCATTCAACTCAACAACAGAAAAAACAAACAATCCAATTAAAAAATGGGCAGGGGACCTGAACAGACACTTCTCGCCAAAAAACATAGAAACAGCCAACAGATAATGAAAAAATGCCCCACTTCATTAGCTATCAGGGAAATAAGCATCAAAACCACAATGAGATACCACCTCACACCTGTTAGAATGGCTGTTATCAACAAGACAAATAATGACAAGTTTTGAAGAAGCTGTGGAGAAAAAGGAACCGTCATACACTGCTGGTTGGAATGCCAATTGGTACAGCCACTATGGAAAACAGTATGGAGGGTCCTGAAAAAATTAAGAATAGAGTTATTATATAACCCAGCAACCCCTCTTTTGGGTTATCTACCCCCAAAAAATCTGAAAACTTTTGTCCACAAATATGGATGCACCCTGCTATTCATTGCAGCATTGTTCATGGTGACCAAGATATGGAAAGAACCAAAGTGTCCTTCAGTAAATGACTGGGTAAAGAAGCTGTGGTACATATACACAATGGAACATTACTCAGCCACAAGAAAAGATGAAATATTGCCATTGTGACAAATGGGTGGATCCTGAGGTCATCATGCCAAGCGAAAAAGTCAGACAGAAAAATTCAAGAACCATATGACTTCACTCATATGTGGATTGTAACACTGAAAGCAACAAAGATACAAAAACTCATGGACACAAGAAAATAGTTTAGTGGTTACCAGAGGGTAAGGGGTGGGGGTGGGGGTGGAAGAGAGAGGGGGAGTCAAATATATGGTGATGGAAGGAGAACTGACTTTCAATGGTGAGCACTCAATGCAACACGTAGATGATGTGTTACAGAGTTCTACACCTGAAACCTATATAATTTTACTGAGCAATATTACCCAATAAATGTATTGAAAAAATCCATACACAAAAAAATGGAAATAAAGATTTAGATGATGCTAGCAACCTGTCCCCAGGCACAGTGCGGCAGGCAGTTACAAAATTCCCCAAATCCTTTATAGTCTCTTATCTCTCAGAATATTAATGAAAATAATTTTTAAAAATAATTTTCCTCTGTCTTGTCCTGATTTTCTTCAATACCCTTTTATTTTTGGTTTGTATTGGTCTCTAGCCTTAGTCGTAAAGAATTTCCTGAAACATCTGGTGACCTTTGGCTGACAGTTAATATTTAAAGTGCAGACACGAGAAAACACACACACACAAAGAATCCAAATCCCAACTCGGAGGCCTGTGTGCCTGAGTGGGACTTGTGAACGGGTTGGTCTCTTTGTCCAAGACACTGTTGGATTCATAACTGTCCGTGTCTTTCAGTGTTTACTTGTGGGCTCCTCAGACTCCTCAGACAAGAATCTTCAAGGGTAAAACTAATCAAGTGTTAAAAGGGAGCTGGAGGAGTATGAAGGCTTTCTTTTATTCCTCCCATTTGTTCAATCTCTCTTCCTGGTGTTTCCAGAGAATAAATCTCAGATCTCCTGCTGGTGTGGAGGAAGCAATCTTGAACTGCCTATAATTTTGTAATTATTTTTATTTTTATTTTTTTGCATTTTAGAACAAATATCAAGAGCAGTCCTTGACATTCCTCCAATATTAGTTTGTGAATGATCTTATTATACAAGAAAAATTTTATAAATATATTCTTTTAACTTAAAGTCCTGACCAGGATGATGTCTTGTGGAAAGTAGAGCAGAGCAACATGCAGAATTAGGCATATAGGTAATGTCATGCTTGATGGATCTAAAGCTGTCAAAGAGCCTCAATAATGATTTGATTGACATTTTTTTATAAAAGGCATTTCTCTCTTTCTCTAATATAAACTGATGTTTTACAACTCAAAACCCAGAGCTGAATTAAGTGAATATAGTGCTAATAAATATGAGAATTTATATTAGTATCCCACTAACATAAAAACCACTTGATTCTCACACACACAAAATATCTTATGATGTTGATAATAAAGAAGGTGTTGGTACAAGTTAGGAAATGATTTAGAGAAGTGAGACTTTGAAAAGTTAAATAATGGGAGTAGAGTCTGCTTATAGGCCCTTTTGGCAGTTTATAAAGGAGCCCTTTTGGTGATATTGAATATTTCTAGCCAACTCTTACTACTGCCAAGTCCTGTTTTCCCAAGGTCACCAAAATATTATATTCCAGGACCCAGGAACAAACTTAGTGTCTCTGACTAAACAAAGAATTCATGTAAGTTTTCATACCATTCGTGTCTCTTTCACCCGGGAGATTATGTGATACCTAGATGAGCAAGGAATGAGTTATAGAGATTCCCTTTTCTATGACCTTGATGTAATTGCTGCTTAAACAGAACTCTGTAAATCTCCCATTTATAGTTCCATATTGGTCTTTTACTCTTTGAGGTACTTGGTAGTCAAATTTCTGAACCTCTCTGGGGTTCTGTGGGGGCAAATCAGCTTTCTTTAAGGCTTCCCTGTAGGTTTCAGTGTTTTGGATCTGTCATATCAGTCACCACATCTTTCATCAGCCTTTCTAAATTTTGTTGCTGTTATCTCCAATTCCATTCTTTTTGCCTTGAGGGTCTGTGTATGTTTTCAGTCTGTCAACTTCCAGCTCTGTTATTGCTCATTGGCCTTAGTTAGGCAGCATCAAGAATGTCTAGGGAAGGCTGTTCAAGCCTGGACAGAGCAGCCGGGCATTCAGCCAATCGTGTAAGTAGTGGGAGAAGGAAAACAAGGAAACCCGCACCTGGAACCAGTTGTCTCTCCGTCTCCTTAACCTTATGGATTCTCTCATTTTTCAAAATTATCCCAGAATTCCTCAAATTATTTCTTTCTGCCTCTGAATGGGTTTTCTCTTAATATCATCTCTTCCTCCTAAAATCCAGTTCACAGGGCACAGCCTCCCTCCCACTTTCTTTTATGCACAGGTCACATCCCAATGATCTACTTAAAACTAGGGACATTTGAAGAGTTCTGATGCCAAGAATTCATAGACAGTTAGGAGAGCAAAATATTTTAGAGACCATTAAAGGTGGCATTTCTCAAAGCATGTTTTACACCATATATCCCCTTATGTCTTCAAAGAAATGAAATAAAAATTGAAAAGGGGCTTTATGACCACGTAAGTTTGAGAAACACCATTAACAAAAATACCAAAGTTTCTGTGTTGCTGGGCTTTTCAAGGGCTTTAATATGTTAGTGTGCTTTCTAAATCTTTTAAGACTTAATTCTAAATGCAGTTTTAACAAACTTCATTTATTTCCCTGGTTCTTTCCTTCTGTCAAACTTTAAAGTCCATCAACATTTGATCACTTTTGTTTGTTACACAAGCTCATGCCTGTTATCTTCTTTATCAAAAAATCTGAATATCTTGGATCATTTATAATAAATTAATGAGATCATTCTTGACTTAGAACTAACCAAATCAGGAAAAGAAACATGGCTGATTAGTTTACTACAGTGCTTTGAAGGAGTGACATAAGCACTCAGGTGGAAAATAACTAGATAAAGCATTTTGCTTTTTTTGACACACCTCTAACTGGAAAGTTACTATTTATAAAC
Source organism: Lyroderma lyra (assembly GCA_004026885.1). Taxonomy (NCBI): domain Eukaryota; kingdom Metazoa; phylum Chordata; class Mammalia; order Chiroptera; family Megadermatidae; genus Lyroderma; species Lyroderma lyra. The sequence goes on along the minus strand of PVJL010000226.1, from coordinate 439,367 downwards.
TGAGTTGCCATGAAAATCAGTAATAGTGTGGAATGCAAGGAAAAATATGGTGACTGAAAAACCATGGATGGGAATGTGTTGAAGAAGAAAATGCGTAAATATTTGATCCTCTAGATGAAGAAGAGAAAGTCATTGCATTATTGAGAATCAAAGAGGGAGCTAGTCAGATTTATTTTTGTTAAATTTATTGGTGTGACATTGGTTAGCAAAAACTACAAAGGCTCCAGGTGTACAACTCTACAGGTGCAGGGTTTTGTTTTGTTTTTTTGATACAATAAATACGAGTTTGTCCAATAGACAAAAGTGATCAAAGGTTGATGGACTCTAAAGTTTGAAAGAAAGGAACAACCAGGAGAATAAATGAAGTTTGTTAAAATTGCATTTTAGAGTCCCCTATTAAAAGATTTAGAAAGCACATTAATATATTAAAGCTTTATACATGGCTTCAATGAGAAAATTTGGAGAGATTCTCTATCATGTGGATGATAGTAAGCTCTTTCATGTTGTTAGATGCCAAAACTTTGGCTTTCATCAGTAAATATGTTGAACCAGAGGAAAAAATGATGCCCTCCTCTGAGTAAGATGGTGTCTTGGTTGACTGTGCAATGTATTAGCAGTTCTGGTTGCTAGAGACCACAGAATATATTATGAAACCAGAGAAAACCCACAAGAGCAAAATTGGGGTTTAGTTTATATGGAATTGATGGAGCTGGTTGTCTGAGTGAACTATATATTGGGAAATAGAGCAGCAAGTGTGGGTCCAATGTCCGTTGGAAGATAGAGCATCATATCAGGGAGGTTGAGCCACTACAGGTAAAGGATCAGTGGCAAGGAGATCTAGGGAGAAGTAACAGTAACAGGACATTACATGGAGCCAGGGCATAGTAGTACAGTTTGGACTTTAGTCTTAGACAAGCAGACAATAGCAAGGACGTACTTCTGTCTGGGAAACCCATTGTCAAGTATAGGACTCAATTTCTAGAACTGGGAAATAAAGTCAAATCAGATACAGCAGTAAGTTTGCAGAGCCCCTGAGGTTAGTAAGGCCCCTTTGACAAGTGACTAAGTAAGACTGTATTGGTACATGAGGTAAAGGACGACTCTTAAGCTGAACTATCTGGTACTCTTCACTCCTGATCCTGCCATTTGCTTGCTTCTCCGCCATTGGTCTCTGCATGCCTCTGGGACAACTAATGATACATGTTACCATTGTACTTACGAATCAAAGTAACTTTATTGATGAGGTAGATTTGGGGTAGGGCCCTCTGCATGAAGACACTTTAAAATATTAGAACTTAAACTCAAGACAGAATATGACTAAAATACTGTTTAATCTAACAAATTAATTGATATCACCATTGTGGTAATTGATATCACCATTTCATGGTAAGGAAATATAGATTAAATCATAAAATTGCTGATATTAAACAATTGATAGGGCAATTTTATATTATGTATTAACTACATGAATTTATTATGTTGACATTATATAATGCAGGGGACTGTAACAATATAGAAAATATTAAGGTTAAAAATGCCAAGTAGCAAAGGCAAAACTTTTATTTATTTATTTATTTTTTAAATTCATTTTTATTGTTAGACTTATTGGGGTGACATCTGCTAGCAAGGATTACATAGGTTTCAGGCATACAATTCTACAGTGCATTGTCAACTTGATGTATAATAAGTTCACCACCTAATAAAACTTTTAATACACTAATTACAACTACAACTTTTTATAAAAAAAAAAACTCGTACATAGCAAAAGAGGGGAAGGAAAAACTTTTTAAAGTTTTTTCATGAACATGTAGAACAATTTCAACATACTTGTTTGTATCATGGAATCTGATATTCTATAATGATCATGTTCTAGGACATATTAAACATAACATAATGGCTCATAACTGAGACAAATCTCACTTGGAATGTTCACTAGTCTACGGCCATACCACCCTGAACACGCCTGATCTCGTCTGATCTCAGAAGCTAATCAGGGTCGGGCCTGGTTAGTACTTGGATGGGAATGTTCACTAAAAATTTCTACTTTAAATATAATTTAGATTTATATTGTGATTTGCTTCATTTTGGATGTATATTTTCAGATTTTTGTCATTTTATAGCAGATAATGGTCCTTATGGTATCTCAAATTCCATGTAATTTTGTAGTTTTAGTTCTTATGGGTAGATCTAAGCTTCTAGAAATTAATTACAACAGTAGATTACATTTGCATGGACCCTTTTAGAAAGCATATAAATTACTTTGATGTGTTTTGTCTTAATTGGTATTGTAGTTGGTACCAGCATAGATTCAATTTCTATTACATATGTTTCTGTTTTTTTTTTCTTCCAGGTCTACCAAAAGCAGCTGTAATTACTCAGCTGCAGGCTTTAAAGGGTTCTGCTGGCTTGTGGGCTTTTGGTGGTACTACTGATGACATCATTTATATAACCCTTCCTCTGTATCATAGTTCAGGATCTCTCCTGGGAATTGGTGGATGTATTGAGTTAGGTAAGTTTTTATTTTCTGTATGATAAGTTTTCAAAGAACTTGTGTTTTTAAAGTTTGAAACTCCACCAGTAGAATTCAGAGTGATTGTATGCACATTACATAATTATAATACAACATGTATGGAAAGAATACAGTTTCACGACATACTCAGTGTATTCCTAAAATGGAAAGAGCAGCTCTGGAGCTGGCTTTGACTAGGCTTCCTTCTCCACATAGTCACTCATCCTTTAATAGTGTACCCCTGTGTCCTTAAACGGTGGTGAGAGTCTTCCAAGAGAATGAATGTGGAAGCTGCATAGCTCTTAAGGCTTCTCCTTAGAAGTCACAGAGATCACTTCACCTGCATTTCGTTGATCAAAGTAAGTCACAAGTCAATCCAGATTCGAGATCTAAGGATTTGGGAAATAGACCCCACCTCTTGAAGGGGAGGAGTGGCAAATTCACATTGCAAAAGTAAGTGCATAATAAGAATTGCTGATAATATGTTTGCAAACAAGGTACTCCAGACACCCAATAAGTCAGTTGGTAGAGCTTGTGAACAATAGATTCCATTCATAAACATACTGAGATTATGTTTCTGTTACTAGCTAGTCCTGAATAACATAGAGAGATCATTTACTAGTATTTATATGTCTAAAATACTATAAAGTAATTTTATGGGGTAGCATATTTAAAATATGATCAATGTGCACCATAAGTAAAAAATGAAGATCAAGTCATTAGTGTTTTTCTTGGAGCATACAAGTGTGTACTAGTAGTATTCATATGACTTACATTGTTGTTAAAGTTAGGTTCTGCAGTCATCAACAAACTTTTGTTGGTGCTATCTCACTGACTACCTTACTCACTCTTGACCTCAAGATATAGACTATAAGATTAATGTTTCCAAATGATCTTGATAGAGATGACCACTGACAGATTATAAAAGCCTTGAGAGTGAGCAGAAGTATTCTAAACAGAGCAATATCATGTGTGTTTTATTTTAATTCTGCCCTTGATTTTTTTTCCCTTCTGAATCTTTTTGCCTTTTTTTTTCATAGGAGCTACTTGCGTGTTAAAGAAGAAATTCTCAGCAAGCCAATTTTGGAATGACTGCAAAAAGTACAATGTGACTGTGTTTCAATATATTGGAGAACTTTGTCGCTACATTTGCAAACAACCTAAGGTAAGCATAAACATTCTCACAGAGAAAATGTAATTTCTGAGAGAAAAAGTAATTTTTTGTTTGTTTTTATTCTACCTTCTTCCAGAACATAGTTTAGCTGATTTACAAATATATGTGCAATAGCCCAAAATAAAATGAATATAAAGTAAGTAAGAGGAATGTACTAATGTACTTTATATTGTAGCAGGAAAGGACAGTCCTGCAGTTTAGTCCACTTCATGTTTAGACTGATTAAAATTTCTGTATACATAGCATGCATCTGATTATGAAAGAAGATGCGTGTATGTTTACAGAGAGCAATTATCCTGAGGTTGATTTAAATAATCTTTTAAAATGATGTTCTACAAAAACTAATGACACTGATTATACTTGTTTTTCTACTTTTTTCTTTTGAATAAGTGATTACATTAGAATATTTTCTTGTTTAGTTTTGCTTTAAATGTAAAAAGAAACTGCTTTGATTTAGGCTTGTCTTCCCACCTAAAGCAATCATTTTCACATATTTCTGATAATTGTTCCCTTCTGAAAATAAACAGGCAGAGACAATTACAACAGCCTGAGGTTTGTTTGCTTTTTTTTGCCCTCAGAAGTTTTGTTTTTTTTTTTCTGGTCTCATTTATATTTCAAGATGCTTATATTTTTTAATTGATTTTCTAACTATTATTGAGATTACAAAGAAGTGACTTTTTCTGTAATGAAATCAATGCCAACCCCTTGAAGAATGATAGAGAATGCTTCCCTATGTGGGGTAGGGCAGCAGAACCTAATGGCCCACCCTTGGCCTTTGAGGAATGCCTTTTCTAAGCTAGGGCAACTCTCCCTCATCACCTTTACTATCATCACTCCAGCTTAAGGCATGGGTGGTGAGCTGGAATATCTTCTCTAGTTGGTTAAAATAAGAACATGCAATCCTTCTGTACCCACAGCACAGCTGAGACTAGGCTGGAGGCATTTAAATAAAACTTTATTAAAGCTATGGATTACACTGGAGAAATAAGCACAGAAAAGAATGTGGAACTAGATAATCTTATTTACTAAATGTTTTTATTCATTTTAAACTTGGAGTATGACAGGGAGACACCGCCTGTCCAGCCAGCTCCTGACCTACCTCCTTGTGGCAGAAGCCATTCTTACTCTTTTTGTTCAGTCGGGAGTGTTTCAAATAACTACAGATTTCCTAGATCTATAGCTAAGACAGGGAGTCCCAGAGAAAAAACATTTTTTTAACCTTTATTTTCTCCAGGGAGACTTTGCCAATATCAGGGTTGTGATCTTACCTGAAGAATCCCAATTGAACAGCTATAATGCCACTACCTGACATACTTTCTTTTCTAGTTTTGTATCCTTCGGTAATGTAATATCCAGACTAAGTTAATTTAAGGAATTAATGGCCTCCAGTCAGATAAAAGCCACCTCAGTAAAGGACATAGTAGGTGCTATATAATTAACTTCTTCATGGCCTTTCTGAACTGTGCCCCCTGCCATTCCTATTTCCTCTCATCCTTTAACAGAAACTTTAGTTTTTGCAAGGTCTTTTGCTCAGTAAGTATTTACTGAATGATTGAGTGCATGCATTTATTTTTTGTAAGATTTCACCATCTTAAATAATGCTGAAATTATTATCTTCATGCAATATAGCCAATAGAGGGTCTTAGAAGTGAAGGTAGTCAAAGGACATAGATATTTTTGGTGATTGTTATGGCATATTTCCAGATTGCTTTTCAAAGTTGTTGACATGATTTAGAGTCTCAGATGTATGGGAGCATGCCTATTGCACAGTCCCTTATCAGTCCTGGGTGGCATTAAAAATAGTTGTGTTTCATGGAGAACTACACGCTCCCTCAAGCTTCTTCAAAAGTCCCTGAAGCATTGATGGAGCACAGAGAAAATAGTCTTCATGGCCCACCCTTTCAAATATGGGATGAAACCCAATGTGCTTGAGCTTCTTAAAACAATTTTGTTTTAACAAAGAATGTCTTGGTTGGTTTGTTCAATTTACTTCCAATTTTATAGACTAGAAACAAACATATTTTAATTTCTTTTTTTTTTTAATTCTTCATTAAGATTGCTGGCAAGGTGGGATAGTGTTCTAGCAGTATGAGGGCCTGTCTAGAAAAAAATCCAGCCATAAATGCCTCTGTTTTTCATATTATATAGCTGGATACTTTCAGGACAGCCCTTGTATTTCTCCTTTAAAATGTCTCTTCTTAGACTTTTTACTCGTTTATCTCTTTGGCACATAATGTTTTATCAAGGTCATTTGAGCTATTATTTCATCTAATAACGGTATTAATAATTTTTCCTACTTGCTATAAAGTTTTTTCAAGGTATTTTCCTTTGAATTTTTTTATGAAATGAAATATTGTTTTCACCTCTTTGAATCTGTAATGCACCAGTTTTGGGGGATATGAGAGAATTTGAGAGAACTGAGAATTGAAAAGAATCCCTGATTGCTTTTAGTTAGTTAAATATTTTAATTCTTAGCTAAAGCTCTTTGAAGAAAAGATAATGTTTGTGATAATCTCTAAGCACTTACCTGCAAGAAAATTGAGGAGAGGAAAATAAATATAAAGTTTTGCCCAGAGGGAAACTTAATCATTTTTCTGAACAAGAGATACATTGTATTACCTAATCCCCTTTGTTGATTTCACACAGAATGAGTACAAGCAGTTCTTGGCATTACCGATTAGGAAAAAGAAAGTCATTCTGTTATGACACTTTATCCCTTCAAGGAGAACTTGCTTTTTGCTGACCAATATCCACTCCTCCCAGTGAACTTTGGCAAGGTAGGGGTAGTGTCTGCTGTGCAGCCAGCATAGCAGTGGATTCAGTGGGGCCAGAGAGTCAGCAAGTGACACGGTCCACACCCTCAAGGAATTAAAACTGTCTCATAAGCCGTGGCTTGAAGCCCCACAGACATTTCTTTAAAATAAATCTTTAAGTAAAAGAAAGAAAAACCACCTATTCTCCAAAGATATCCATATCTGCTGTCAATCCCAGCGTGAGTAATATAGTCCTAAATTAGGAGTCGTATCTGCAGGCCGAAGTCACAGTTGGAGTTGAGTGTTTATAGGCAGTTGCATAAAAATGCCCCGGAGTTGGGTTTTCCTGGGTGGACAGCATTTGTTCATCCCCACCCCACGCTGTCTTCTTTCCTTCTTTCTTTCCTTTCAAAGTTCTAGTTACAAAAGTTCGGCATGAACATTGGTTGTGCCTCAAACTGCTGGCAGCCGCACTCTTTAAAAAAAGTCGAGGTCCTGGCTTCTCTTAGTCACAGGACAATGGGGTAATTATTCCCCTCCTGAGACTTGGGGGGCAGCTGTTTCCCACTTGCCAATTTCCCAGGTTTTCTACATTACGAAAGCGCCGTCATTCCATAACTGATGGGATCTGGTTTTATATTTTCTTAATGTTAATACTGCATTTAATATTGATGGTGAGGAATATGGTGGAATTTTAGACCTTAGTGATCCTCTGAGGGATTCCTGCTACAGTGTCTGTATATCTTGTTTAAATAACGCTGCCTAAGCCATACCTGGGGATATTTCTAGGGATAGTGTTCTCTACGTCACTCATTCATCCATTTAAAGTAATATTGTAGGTTTGGGTACACAAAGGACACACAAGACAAACAAGGTCCTTTTTCTTGTGGAACTGACACTCTAGTTTGGGGAGAGAGAAAATAAAGCCACAAACAATGAAGAAAAGTAATTACAGACAATGATAAGTATTATGAAGAAATAAAACAAATTGAGGTGATGGAGAATGAGGATGGTCGTGGGAGTGGGGCATTGCTAATTAGATTGGGTGGTCAGGGAAGACTTGTGAGCTAAGAAACTGATAGGATGCCTGAAACCTATGTAATTCTTGCTAACAGATGTCACCCCAATAAGTCTAACAATAAAAATGAATTAAAAAAAAAAGAAACTGATAGGACAAATGGGGTCCAGCCATGGAAAAGCCGGGGGGTTGCAGTGGTGACAGAAGAAACAGAAAATGAGGAAGCCCACCGAGGACACAGCCTGAATGTTTGAAGAGAAAGGAGCATGGCTGGGTACTCACGGATCCCATCTTACGGGTTTAGTAGACCACAGAGGAGAAATATGGATATTATTCCCATCAGAAAATTTGGGGAAAGATAAAGGCATATTAGAAAAAAGAAACTCTATCAATGTGGGATCTATTTTGAATGAAATAGAGTAAGACATGTTAGTTCAGAGATAGGGAAAAAAAGAATTGAAAAAAATCAAGAATGAATCCCAGGTGTTTGGTTTAAGCATCTAGGTAAATTGTGAACCATTTGCAGAGACAAGTAAAACAGGTTTGAGGAAGGACATTCAGTTTCTCTCGGACCTGCTAAGTTTGGTTAATCAGGCATGTAGGTAAAGACGTCATATAGGCAGTTGAATCTACAAATCTGGAGCCCAAAGAATCCACAGGATGGGATCTAATTAACAAAGCGAAGGCCCATGTTATGATGCATATGTGTGATGCCTGCTCTTCAAGTTAATATTATATCATGTGTATCATTTAGGCCATAACACATGGTTTGTATATATCTTTTAATAAAGAACACCTACATTTTGGCATTCTCAAGGTATAGCCTATACCTTTTAACATATGTATATTTCCTATAAATTATATTTTTTCTTTATTCTGTTTTCTTAAAAGCTAAGCAATGCACTGAAAGCCAGAAAGTATCCTTATGATTTTGGATACTATCATTAAAGTGTATTAAAACTTTGACAAAATGGATTATACTCAACTCCCATTATGAAAAAAGAGACATTTTAAAGCATCTGAATGTTTGATAAATAGTCATTAGAAATTGTTTATTGAAAACCATACAAATTGTACTAAATTTTCCACTAGTAATGTTTAGACAACCCCTAAGTGAGGGTAGCAAAATGAAAATATTGATTAACAAGAATCAAATAATAGCACTGTAAGATTTTTTTAAGACTTCCATTTGAAAAGACACCTACTTTACTTTTTCCAATGCTAGCCCATCATTTCTTTCAAGCTTCAAGCGTTTTCCTTGTCATATTTAGATAAAATGGGGAGATGAGAAAGATGTAACAGTACCAGAGAGTAAGATTTCAATAGGGGAGATAAGTGACAGTGACTTAACCTAGATCTCTTGAATGTGTTTGTTCTACCAGTTATGTTTTGAATGGGTCCAACGATAGTTACAGGCTAAATACACTGATATTGCCTCGTCCCTGGTTCAGTGCATTACTATTTATTATTTTTTTCTATTGAAAATAGACATGTTCTTTTATCACATTTTCATTTTTTTAGCTTCTACATAATTTCAAGTGTTTATCATCATGTTTTCCCCATTTCACCTCTTGTAAAAGATGTAGTTTACCAAAGCATTAATCTTTGTAAACTTTTCTCATCATACTTAGTAACCTCTAAAGAAGGACATTTTTAAATTAATGTAAACATTATTAAGATGTGTTGATTTAGTTTCATTACCATTTTCTTCCCTGGAATACTCAAAATAATTGATTCATCTCCAAGATCTACTTGTCTTAAGATATTTATACACTTTTATTATTTCTTTCCCCAAAATATTTGAGGTATTTTATTAATATTATATGGTTGAGAGAATTACCTGTCTTTTAAAACCCAGTTTTCCCTAAATAAGTTAAAGATGTGTTTAATATTCTCATACCAGATATGAAAGGATTTAGAAAAGTTGGAGCCCTTTTTTTTTTTTTTTTTTTTGGCTTAGAAGCTCTAAATACAGAAATATGAAGGACTAAGATAAGAAATAGCTATTAGCAATGCAAATGCTTGTAGAATTAGAAGGGAATTCAAAAATACTTTAGGATGTTTTAGAATCGTGTATATATTAAAGGCTTTTATTAAGTGCTAATTTTAATATATAATGATTCATGGTTAGGGTACACATAAAGTATAAATTTTTTTTATCCTCTTGTACTATTCATGCTGTCATTTTCACTAATATACATATCCCTTATTTATTAAATTTCCCAACAAATGTAGCTTTCTATAACCTTTCTGTCGAAAGTCATCACATAGTACATTGGCTGTGGAATCAAATGGCACATGCTGAGTTTCAAACTTTTACTGTATGACTTTCTGCTGGTCACTTTTCCTCTTTGAGCCATACTTCCCATCTTTGTATAAAATAGGTAATTATACCTACTTCTAATTTAGCCCTTAATTCTCAAAATCCAGTTATGAGATATATGTGAAAAAAACATAAACTGCTAAGCCCAATACACATGGAAGGATTTTATTTTTAAACAGAATATAGCAATGTTTTCCATGAATGTCATTATAAAATTAGAGTAATTTTTGTCGGTGTTGAAAAATACTTGGTTTTTGACTAGTAAAATATCCTACAACATTAATTACAACAATCAATTTAAATAGATCATAATAATTTAAAATACGACTTTAATAATACTAAAATGTGAACAATTTAATGATATCCTACTTGTCACAAATGAAAACACTGGAAATAAGAATGTAAAATCAGAAACCCTGAAAATATTGTGCCTGTTTCCTCTTGGGTTATATGCTGCTGTTAACCATAAATGTGGTATGTCAGATTTTTCTACATTCCAAATTCATTTAAAATTTTAAAATTTACATCCAAGATTATTTATTTTATTATTTATTTGCTGGTTTTCACATGGCGTATTTCTTTAATAGTCTATTCCTGACATCCTTGCTGCGGACAGTCAGCAAGTCAAGGTCAGAATGGTAACTATTTGGCCAGCACTGAGGACGTAGCAGCAAGTAAAGAATCTTCAGCAAATAATTAATGACTAGCATTTTCCAATCAGCTATTTTGTTCTTAATGGAAGAAAAAACCATTAATTTAGATTTTAAAAAGATTGAGTATCTAATTCAAGCTTTTTTATTAATTCACCATGTCACATCAGGCAAGTCCATTCTTTCTTTGTCCCTTGGAGTTGGGAAACTTGAAATTCAAGCCTAACTTCCATGTCTTAACAAACTCTGAAATCTTAGGCAAATTACCATGCTTTTCTGTGCAACCCTGACCACCTATAAAATGAGCGATTATACCCGAGTTGATACAAGGATTAATGAGTTAAGTGTGGAAATTCACGTGGAAGCAGATTGACCACAATGGTGGGGCTCTCTGGAAGAGGAGACGTAGCCTGCTCAAGGTGGTTTCATCACAGTGAGTATGCCAAAATTGAAGATCTAGTCTGCAGCCTGGCAGACTCAGAACCCCATTTGTCAGTACATATCTTTGGATTAGATTCAAATAACCAGGCTCAAGAATGCCAGTGTATAGCTTTAAATTGTCTCCATTACTGGACCCTGCTCACTATTACTAATCTTTAAATGTTAGGGTACCCGGGACTCACCCTCAAACCTTTTCTCTTTTCTCTCTACTCTGTTCCTGAACATGAGACTTAACTCTCAAATTTATATCTCCAGCCCTTGATCTCAAGTTTTACACATCTAGGTTCCTACTTGACATCTCTGCTTAGAGACCTAATTGACATCTTGTCTCAAAAATAGCCACAGCCTCCCTTTGTACCACCTTCTCCATCAAAATGTACTCCTGGCTGCCATTTTGACCTTCTCTGTTAATGACAACTCCAGGTCCTCAGTCACAAAAACTCTGAAATATCCCTTGAAACTTCTCTTTCTCTCACACCTCCTGTCAAATTCTGCAGATTCTACTTTTAAATGCATATATCCAGAACCAAACTATTGTACTAGCCATCAGCCGCTCTCATCTAAGTCAGCACTGCTTTCTCTCTAAAATTTTAGCAATAGCTCCTTGTCAACTCCACTTTTGACCTCTTAAATTTGATGCTGGGATAGTAGTTGGGATGATTTTATTCAAGTGTAAGTCAGATCCCTCAATTGATTAATTTACTTGGAAAAAAAATCCAAATTCCCTAGGCATGGACTACACAGCTCTATGTGACCTGCTCCCCTGCTGGAACCTCCCCTCACCCCACATTCCCCACCCAACACACACTCAACTCCTTGTTCACCCCACTCCAGCCTCACCAGCCTCCTTGTTTTTCCTTTAATGCACCACAACTCTCAGTTCCCACCAACTGAGTGTTCCCCCAGATATTTGCATGGCTCACTCCCTAACCCATCCATATCCCCTCCTAGGAAAGGCCTTCTCTGGCCACAATCCCTATTGATGTCTGGTATGGTCACCTTACCAGCCCAGATGGACCCCATACCCAAAATTTGGTTCAGATGTCCAGACGGATGAGGCCACACATGCACTAGAAGAATATGAACAGGTTTACTACTCACATAATGGAGATTTGGGGGAAGAACAGGGCAGGGTCCCAAGCATATCCAAAAATGGCTTCAAAGAGCTCAGGAAAGAGACCAACCGACTCAGGTTTTATTGTGATACGAGCACAGCACTGGGATGGGGTGTCTTGTGCGTGTGGGGCTGCTTGAGTGCTTTGAACTTCCTGTTGGGCCAAAGGAAGGAGCACTGGGCCTCTTCTCATTAGCTTGTCCAGATCTAGGGTAGAAGAAGAAAGGAGACTGGTGAGGTTTGAAAGCATTCAGCAGCCAAACATCAAGAATGGAGTCAGACTCTTTATTGCGATGTTTGTCTCCTCGTCTTCTTTCACTGCTTTGCTTTTAAGCATTCTCTTTCCCTAGTCTCAGACGTGCAAGGGAAGCTTTATTATAATCAGAGTCAGGGTTCTTGAGGAGAACAGAGCCCAGTGAGGGAGTGTGGATAAATCAGAGTTTTGCATCATTGCATGGAGGGACTCAGGCCACTGCTGCATCCAGCTCAAAGCAGAAATGGTCTTGCTAATGGGCCTCTGCACGTTTCAGAACATTTCATTAATGAATCGTAGTAGTTGTGGCTCAGGTGACCCTTTTTCTGGGTTTCCAGAGAAGAGCAGCCCCCCTTTAGATCTACACAGCCTCTTTGCGTTAACACAGTCATTTGGGTTAGAAGCAAGTCTTACAAACTCTTATAAAGAAAAACCCACGTTTTCTTTTACAAGGAAACTTTGAAACATCTCAGGTCTAAAGCATTGTTCGCCTTCCACTTTCGGGTCTCCTAAGTGCTGCCAGAGTAGAAAGCACGTTTTCAGAATACGAGTAAGTGGTCTCAACATGGCAATCCCTGTTACTATTAAATCTGGAAAATAAGTTTGAAATTAGCCCACAGTGTGGTTGCTTTTTGCTATAATACTTGAGATCACAGAGGTCTTTTCAAGTATTATTTATGCCTAAAATGGTTTATTGAACTGATGGCTGTCATCTCTACAGCCATGCCGTGCCCTAACTGAGGCTGGTGAGGCAACATAACAAAGACTTTAAAGGGACAGCTGGAGCCCACAAAGTCTGCCTGTTTTTCTGCCCCAGGATTCTCTGATATCCTGTTTGCATTTAATGTTACTTTGTGCCTGTTCTGTAATATCCACTTGGCTTGCTTTCTGTATTTTTCAATGTATATTAGAATGTCTGCGAAAGAAGCAAACTGTTGGACTGTATAGTTATTATATGGGGTGTGTTGGTGTGGCACATGTGCATGTGTAATTATCAGTAGGTTTTAAGGAAAAGGACTCATACAGTAAATGAAATCAAGATAAAAGAATTGTGTTTTCTAATCAAGATGGTGGAGTGGGTAAACTCTGTGCTTACCTCCTCTCACGACCACATCAAATTACAACTAAACTATAGAACAACCATCCTTGAGAATCTCCTGAAATCTAGCTGATCCCAAAGTCCTATGACTAAAGATATAGAGAAGAAGCCACATTGCAACTGGTAAGAGGGACAACAATGTGGAAGGGGCTGGTCCAATACCCATGTGTGGTGGTTAAAAATCAGGAGGGATATCTTGGCTGCAGAGGTCCCCCACAAAGGAGCGAAGGGTCTCAGCCCCACACCAGGGTTCCAGTGATGGGAAGAGAAGTCCCCATAACTTCTGCCTGTGAAAATCAGCAGAGTTTGTGGCTGAGTGCAACAGAGGGTGGCTGCATTTCTAGGTGTCCCTCTTAAAGGGCCCATGTATAAACTACACACTGATGGACTCACTCACTCTAAACTGGAGCACTGGAGCAGCAGCTGGAAAAGTGCCAGGGACATATGGAGAGGAGCTGAGGCAGGGCGAGGGCTGGAGGGGCAGCTTTTTTCCAGAGAGAAGTGTTCTTTTGCTGAGCTCTCTCCCATCCCAGTACGCAGATGCCATATCTCAGTCTCCATCAACCTGGCTAACACCTTTTGTCCCCCACAACCTGGTGATTCCCTGAGACCCCACCCAACTTTTAGGCACACCCCAAGCTGCTTCCAGTGGCTTTTCTATACTAATAGCCTGTCTTGGCTCATGCAGCAGACTTTCCTAAAATCTCTCAAAGGTTCACAAACCTCAAACAAGCAGCATATGGCCTCTGTATGCCTCATTCCTTTTGCTAAGCAGCCTCAACCCTGACAATAGCATCAGCTGGCCTTGGTTCACAGCTTGGCCTCTCTCAGACACCTCCAAGCTCAGCACTGGTGGCAACCATCTACAAATTGCTTTATGACGTATGCCAAGTGGTCCTGGGCAGGGCACAGGCTATGTCTGAACTTAGCCTGTAGTAGGGTCCATCCCAGCGGGCCCTGGGCCCAGCATGCCCAGTGGCTGGCTTTGAAAGAATTGGAGTATAACCCAGCTGCCTTCATGGACAACACACCCAAAGGGCAGATTGGGTGGGCACCAGAGCCCTGCTATAGTGAATCCTGCTCCATAGGGTCAATTCCTACACAACAGCTCCTCCACTGTAGTCACAGCCAGTCCTCACAACCACACAGCCTGAGGGTCAATTCCTCTCACTGATGTGAAAACAGCAACCAAGGCTCAGCTACAACAGGAGGGCACACTGAACCCACATAAGGGACACACTTGGAGTACCCATCTCACGTGACCAGGGAAACTGCTCCACTGAGCCCCAAAGGGCACTTCCTATATAAGGCCACTCTACTAAGACTGAGAAATGGAGCAGCCCTACCTAATACCTAGAAACAAACACAGGTAGGCAGCCAAAATGAGGAGACAATGAAATATGCCCCGAATGAAAGAACAAAACAAAGCTCCAGAAAAGAACTAAACAAAATGGTAGACATGCAGTCTATCAGATGCAGAGTTCAAAACACTGGCTCTAAGGATGCTCAGTGAACTCAGGGGAAGAGTAGATGAACTCAGTGAGAACTTTAACAAAGAGGGAACATAAAAATGGAGATAGCAAATATAAAAGAGAACTAGTCAGAAATGAAAAAAACAATTACCAAAATGAAGAATACATTAGAGGGAATCAACAATAGATTAGATGAAGCAGGAGATCAAATCAGCAGTTTGCATAAAGATAAAGTTGCAGAAAACACCCAATCAACAACAGCAAAAAGAAAAAGGAACTTTAAAAATGAGGACAGTTTAAGGAGCATCTGGGAAAATATCAAGGGTACCAACATTCACATCATAGGTGTACCAGAAGGAGAAGAGAGAGAGAACAAGGAATTGAAATCCTATTTGAAGAAATAATGACAGAAAACTTCCTAACGTGGGGAAGGAAACAGACATACAAGCCCAGAAAGTGCAGAGAGTTCCCAACAAGATGAATCCAAACAGGCCCACACCAAAACACATCATAATTAAAGTGCCAAAGGTTAAAGACAAAGAGAGAATCTCAAAAGCAGCAAGGGAAAAGCAGTTAGTTACCTACAAGGGAGCTCCCGTCAGACTATCAGCTGATTTCTCAACAAAATTTTACAGGCCAGAAGGGAGTGTCAGAAAATATTCAAAGTTGTGAAAAGTAAGGACTCACAACCAAGATTACTGTACCCAGCAAGGCTATCATTTAGAATTGAAGTACAAATAAAGAGCTTCCTAAACAAACAAAAAAGATGAAGTTTATCACCATCAAGCTAATATTACAAGAAATGTTAAAGGAACTTCTTTTAAAAAAATTAAAAAAGGATAAAAAATGTGAATGATAGAATGGCAATAACTACATATCTACCAACAATTACTTTCAATGTAAATGGATTAAATGCTCTCATCAAAAGATAGGGTGGCTGAATAGATTAGAAAACAAGACCCTTACATACCTGCCTACAAGACACTTAACTTCAGATTGAAACACACACACAGACTGAAAGTAAAGGCGTGAAGAAAGCTATTTCATGAAAATGGAAGCATCAACCACCTAAGGTAACAATTCTTATACCAGATAAAATAAACTTTAAAACAAAGACTATAACAAGAGACAAAGACCCAGTAATCACACTTCTGGATATTTATCCAAAGAAACTCAAAACAGTACTTCAAAGGAGCATGTGCTTCTATATGTTCATTGCAGCGTTATTTACAGTAGCCAAGATACGGAGGCAACGTGCCTGTCCATCAGTGGATGAATGGATAAAGAAGAGATGGTACATATTCGTATCTATAATGGAATTTTACTCAACCATGGAAACGAATGAAATCTTGCCATCTGCAACAACATGGATGGACCTAGAGGGTATTGTGCCGAGCGAAGTAAGTTAGAGAAAGACAAATGCCATATTATTTTATCAATATGTAGAATCTAAAGAATAAAACAAACCAACAAAACAGAAACAAACTCATAGATACAGAGAACATTTTGATGATTGCCAGCTGGGAGGGGGTTTGGGAAGTGGGTGGAATAGGGGGAAGGAATTAAGAAGTACAAAAGTACAAATTGGAAGTTACAAACTTTTCATGGGGATGTAGGGTATAGCATAAGGAATACATAGTCAATAATATTGTAATAACTATGTATAGTACCATATGGGTACTAGATTTAGATCACTTTGTAAGTTATATATAAATATCTAATCACTATGTTATACATCTGCAACTAACATAATATTGTATATCAACTGTAATTTTAAAAGAAAATTATTTTAAAAACTATTTTAAACAGAAAATTTATCATTCCGATGATAATTCCTACGTGTCATTATGTATTTTAGATGATCCATTAGGAATTAGATCATACTTTTGTTTTGGACATTAAGCAACTAGTTTTCCAGGGTTGAAGGCAGAAATGATTTGCCCCTTTGTTTTCACTACGAATTTGTGTTTCCTTTATGTCCCTCCATCTATTAACAAACAGTACAGTCTGTTCCCTGAGAAATGAAGATTGATACAAAATTACCTGTATTTAAGCAGAACCTCCAGAGTTTCACTTTTCATAGGCGTATAAAGAGGCATTTCATCCTGGGTGTGTTATATTAATAGATTCTCTGAGTAAGATTAAGCACATGTTCTGGAAGAAAGAGACTTTGTTTCTAGGTGGGGCATTGTTAGAAGCCTGCTATTTCAGCAACTGAATAAATAAATTTGTGACCCAGTAGAAGGTAACTATAGTTCACTCACTACCTCACATATAGCAGCGCAACAGATACTGTGGGGAAACATTTTGAAGCAACAAGAGCTTTGAAATGGTCACGTCAATTTGACGCATGGCACAGAAAGCCAGAGGAACACTGATCTGCTAAAATCCAAGATCTTGGGTTCTCTGTGTTAAAAGCTCTGACTCATTCTGCAAACACTCTCGTAAATTCCAAATGGGATTGTAAATGGCTGAAGATAAAACAGGGACTTTCTGCATATTGTAAAATGGCTTATTCTGTGTGTGTGCGCAAACGTGTAAACATTTAAGTGCTAACTTCTGAATTAGAAACTCGTGTTTTGCTAGCTTCCTGTTAAAAATGGAGGATGGGCTTTTAAGGGTTTTTTAAACTGGTTTTCTCCTACTTCCCCTTCCTTCCTCTCTCCCTCCTTTTCTTTCTTGAACCTGCCTTCTCCCTTTCTCCCTTCCTTCCACAAATATGTTGTGAGCACCAGACACTCTTCTAGGCAGTGGAGTAAAGCAGAGGACAGAATAGCACCTGCATGTGCCCACATAGCACCTACATTGTAATTCGTTCAAATTCTGTCTCTGTTTATTTGGCATGTGACCTTGGACCTGAACGTCATTATCCCAATATACAAAATAAGAGTAATGCTTCTTATTTTATAGGGTTATCATGGTGATTAACATGAGATAATACAATAATCTGGACATGGAGTTCAAACATTCACTCCCTTTGCTTCTCCTGATTTGGCTGCAAACATGGTTTATATTTCTGTCCTGCACTCAGGATTTCTGTATTTGCCCTCTTTCTTGATATCTCTGTACCTCAGTTTCTGTTTGCATGCCTTTCTATTTGCATGTGTCTCTGTGTGCAACTGTGTCTCTGTATTTGGGTGTCCGTGTGTGTGGCTCTCTTTCTTCCGGTGTGTCTCTCTGTGTCTAGTTTATCTCTTTTTTTTTCTTTTTTTACTTTCTGTGTGTGTGTGAAAGAGAGAGACAGAGAGACAGAGAGACAGAGAGAGAATATCTCTCTGTGTACGTGTGTCTTTGTCAGCGTGTGGGTCTCTCTGTGCCTCCGTGTGAATGTACCTCACTTTGCATCCCTAAATGAGTGTGTCTCTTTGCATGTCTCTGTATTTCTCTCACAGTGCAGGTCTCTCTCTGTCTCTGCATGTTACTCTATGTTTCAGTGTCTTTCTTTCACGCTCTGTCCCTTCCTCTGTTTTATTCATAGTGGCTCTTAGTTCCCTTCCCTTTCCTTCCTGTCCATTCCCTTCTCTTCTCTTCCTGTATGTCTCTCGTTTTCTTTCTCTGTGGGTCTCTATAATTATTTTCACGTTTGCTCTCTCCTGCTTTCTGTCTCTGTCTCTCATGCAGGCTCTCTGACTCCATCTCTTTGTCTCTGTGTCTCTCAGTCTCTGCCACTCTATGTCTTTCTCTAGTATATGTATTTATGTAGGTGTTTTGCATTCATTCATTCACTTAATTATACGCGAATGTATTTATGCACGTTCCCCCCTTTCTGTTCCCACCGCAGCTTAGATATCCAGTGGTATTCAGGTAGTAGCCTCATAGCTCAGGAAGAATGAAAAGAAATAGGAATTCGTTCTAAAGAAGAATTATGGGAATTACTGACAGAGTAGGGGATTTTTTAAATTGTAGATGAATGTTATAAAGATTTGGTTTTATTTTAGATGATGCACTGCTAGTTTCACAGCAATTTCAAAATGCACACACAAATGTAATTAGCATCATTCAGATCCTCTTCCCAGTTTCCATATGTTCCAGGTTGACTTTCTGACAGTCCCTTTGCCAATCCTGATGACTTTTTTCTTTCTCACATTTGCCCTTCTGCTGACTCTCCTTTTCCATTTTCTGGCCATAATCTGTTTCTTCCCCTTAACATCTTTTATCTGGACCACTCCAGCTGCTATTCTTGACCCCTGCCAACCTCCCAGTCCATCATGCCAACTGGGGCCGGGTTAATGTTTTTATATCAGGCTCTGCTTGATTCCCTCCCCTGGCTTGCAGTCATCGTCAGTCACAAGAGAGCTTCACAGCATCACTAGCCGGGCAGTCTTTTATAAAAAGGCCCATCTGACCATTATTTTACCCACCTACCAATATACTCACTGTGCATAAGAAGCTATTCACCCACTTTACAAATAAAACTGCCTTCCAGTTATTTCCAATGAGATAAAGCCCTTCTTAAGAAAGAAACATAAAGTGAAAATACATGGGAATCTGGATAAGAAAGCTTAATGAACAATATTTGTAGCACCAATGTATTATCCAGTTAACCAGGTGGTACTTGGCTTGTGTTAATATTAAGAAGTTGTTGCTTTTTAAACTTTATTTATAATTTAGAACAAGGGTCAGCAAGCTTTTTCTGTAAAGCACTAGATGAGTAAATATTTTAAGCTTTGTGTGTGGGTCATACTGTCTCTGTCATCACTACCTAATTCTGTTTCTGTGTTACAAAAACAGCAATAGAAAATCCATATAAATGGGTATGACATTTGTTCTAATAAAACTTTATTTATTAAAACAGGAGGTAGTCTGGTTGGCCCCAGCAGGCTGTAGTTTGCTAACCCTTCATTTAGACTTTATGGTAATATCTGATTGCATGTATCTTTTAGGTAAAATTTCCATTCCTGTGTAAACTGGTTTTTTAAAACTGTTTTTTTTTTCCTTTCTCTCCATATGTGTATATACATGTGAGTGTGTGTGTGTGTGTGTGTGTGTGTGTGTGTGTGTGTTTGGGCTCGCTATAGGGGTTCACATATTTTTTTACATTATTATTACAAATAAAGGAATAAATATATATAGATACACACACACACATGAAAGCTGGATCATGATTTTAATCAAGCAAACAAAAACCTGAATGACATTGACAAATTTGGATAATTATCTCAATAAACTGTAAAATAACCAATTTATATCATCTATGTCAGCTTTGTCATTATATTTTACTCATTCAAAAGTGTTTATATTCTCAATTATCTTTTAAAGGAAGAGTTTTTAAGAGAATTGTTTAAAGGTATTCTGTGTACATATGCTTACTAAATTAGCTTAAAGATGTTTGTAAAATTTTAGACTTTTATTAATTGAGGATCATCTATGAAAGTCTTGGTATAAGTACAATTCAATGAATTTAAAATTAAACTTTTATGAAGTCTGAATTGGCTATATAAATGAGATAAATCATATATGAAATTTTAAAAGTTATAATTTTCTCAAAAGGTTATCCTAGATGAGTCTAATAGTTAAATGTAAAGAAAAAATAATCTATTGTTTTTTTTGGCTATGGAATAGAAAAAGAGAGTTTTAACACAGATTAAGTAGAAATACTAACAAGAATATAATTTATTTAATTATAAAAATAAACACACCGAATAAAAATATTATAACTAAAATTAAAAGAAAGAATGTTATTAAAATAAAATATTCATATGGCAAATATTCAACTTGTCTGAAATCAAAGAAAAATTAAATCTGTAAGAGCCTATGCGGTCTGACAGTTAAGTTTGCGAACTTGCCACCAGGCACTTATGTTGGCAGCACTGTACAAACAACTCAGTAAGGTGTCATTAACCTTGGTATATCTGTGTCTCACGGCTGTGTTTGTGTTGATGCGTAGCATTGTCTTGCTGAGTGACATTCATTATTGTTGCTGTGTTTTTGTGCATTGTCATGAGAATGTCAGAGCTTGAATTAGAGCAACAAAAAACATTAAATTTCTTGTTAAAGTTAGCAAGAGTAAAAGTGAAATCAGAGACATGTTAGTCCAAGTTTATGCCATGAAGAATATGACAGTGTACAAATGGATTAAACATTTTCCTGAGGGGAGAGAAAGAGTCGCTGATTAAGAAAGTTCAAGGCAGCCAGTAACGAGAAGAACAGACAAAAACATTGGAAAAATTTGTCAAATTGTGAATCAGAATTGTTGGCTGACTGTGAGAAGCACGACAGACGAAGTAAACATCAATAGAGAATCAGTTGGGAAAATCTTAACTGGAAATCCGGCATGAGAAAGATGTGTGCAAAAATGGTCCTGAACAAGCTCACCGATGAACAAAAGCAAAGGAGAGTTGAAGTTTGCCAAGACCTTTTGGAGCAGCAAGACGATGATTTGGGCCATGTTATCATTGGTGATGAAACATGGGTGTACCAATACGACCCTGAAACAAAGCATCGAAGTGCACGATGGAAGTCAGCCAATTCCCCAGGACAAAAAATTTCTGTCAGTCCAAATCAAGAATCAAAACGATGTTGCTAACCTCTTTTGATAGGAGAAGGATTGTTCGTTATGAATTTGTACCAACTGGACAAACATTCAATCAAGTTTACCATCTGGAAGTGCTGAAAAAGCTGCATGAAAAAGTTAAGAGGAAAACAACCTGAACTTTTCACCAACTCATGGCTCTTGCATCACAACAATGCACCAGCTCACACAGCACTGTCTGTGAGGGAGTTGTTAGCCAGTACACAAATAACTGTATCGGAACACCCTCCCTACTCACCTGATCTGGCCCCCAGTGACTTTTTTCTTTACCTGAAGATAAAAGAAATATTGGAAGGAAGACACTTTGATGACATTCAGGAGAACATCAAAGGGCATACTACGACAGCTCTGATGGCTATTCCAGAAAAAGAGTTCCAAAACTGCTTTGAAGGGTGGACTGGGTGCTGGCGTCAGTGCACAGCTTCCCAAGGGGAGTGCTTCGAAGGTGACTGTAGTGATGATACTCAGCAATGAGATATGTAGCACTTTTTTCAGGATGAGTTCGCAAACTTAATTATCAAACCTCATACACCATATTTTCTTATCAAATGGACAGTGTTTTAAATTAAATGGAAATCTTTAGTTCTAGTGTATTGAGGAGATATGTAAATAGGAGGTCCTTTTTATACAAAGATTTGGTACCAAAGTCATAAAAATATTTACAACTATTGACTTCTTTCAGGAATCTATCCTAATGAGATACTTATATAATAAAGATTTATATAAGACAAGATATTCACTCAGTTAATTTATGAAGGTGAATATTTGTAAACAGTGTAGCTATCAGAAAATAGGTGATAGTAAATAAATTGTGAAATAATTATATGAAAATCATATAAACATGAAAAGTCATTTTTAAAGGATAATAGCTGATAGTTTAGAAAAATGCTCAACATATAATAGCATATTAATAAAGCAGAATACTATATAGTTTTATATACAATATAATTATAACTTTTTATGTGTATGCAAGAGCTGTCCAAAAAAAAATCCAGTCATAAATAGCTCTATTTTTTTTGTATTTCCAGACAGCCCTCACATATGGATATATAAAAATAATAATCTTGGTGTGGTAGGATTACATACTGCTTTTATTTCTTTTTTAGTTTTCTGTACTTTTGAAATTTTCTATGATGTGCATACATTTTAACATCAGAAGAAACAGACATTCTTTTTTTTCCCGCAACACTAAATAATGTCAGTTGACCTTTCTCACACCCTTCAAAGCATGATCTTCTGGATTTTCTTTTAAAGGACAGGAAAATAGAATTTAAACATCTTGACAGTTAAATAAATGAATTTTATACTTCTAGACAAAAGCCCTATCCTAGTTTTAATTATTTGATTTTGTATATCAAATAATTTTCAGTGAATATTTATTCTTATTTAGTAAGCTTGTGTAGCTGTCATCTACACAGATTAAAGTTATAGAATTGGGTTTATAAACCACCTTTTTTGTGGTTTCTGGAGTGTGCCAACATATTTTATAAATAATAATACTTGCTAAAACTCACCTCTGACCTAAAAAGCATCCAAGAGTTATGCCATACTTAAGAGTGTTCTCTGTTCAAGCAGGATGAATGGCAGGAAAATGGCAGTGGAAAATTCGAGAGCTAGTTTCTGTCAGGTAGGAAATACCTGACATGCCCATAGGTGGGAAGCACAGCAGAACTGCTCAGGGTTATATTAAGTGGTAGAAAAGAATCCTGGAAAAAGTTGCTCTTATCTGAGTGAGTTTTTTTTTTCTCTCTCTCTCTGTATCTGCAGAATATTTACCAAAAACCCCATTGGTGTGGCCCTAAGGAAATCAGCAAATCAGACTATTATTTCCAGTGTATTCACAGTCTAAGGTGTCTCTTAGTTTTTATATTTATTTTTCATTTCATCAAATTAGTCTTTACAATAAAAAAAAAATCAAATAGTACTCTCAAGATACACAGTATCCCCCTGCTATCAATACTTTGTCTCTGCAATGAACAGAGGAGTGCAAATATTTGTTCAAATTGTTTTTCTTGTTTGGATCAATACCCAGAAGTGAAATTGCTAGATTAATGGGTAGGTCTATATTTAATTTTTTGAGGAATGTCCATACTATTTTCCATAGTGGCTGTACAAATTTACATCCCCACCAGCAGTGCCCAAGTGTTCCCTTTTCTCCATATTGTTTCCAACATTTATTTCCTGTCTTTTTTATAATAGTCATTTCAACAGGGATGAGGTTATAATTTTTTATCAATATACAATTCATGTTAATTAACAAAGTGCTTATTGAATATAGAATAAAATATAGTTCTATTTTTCTTTTAATTTCAAAGTATGAGCTAGAAGTAAAAAAGGAGAATATTGCACATTCAAAAATAATAGCTACAAGTAGTTGTCATAATATTTGCAAGCCAAATAGTACAGTGATTAGATTACTTCGATTTATCATTTAGGCTAAGCACTGGACTTAACAGTATACTGTAGTATATAAGTGAGATAGGTATTACTAGTTTTTGCAGATGAATAAATTCAGAATCAGAATGGTATTCAACCTCTTGTTTAAAGTTACATAAATAATAAATAATAGAGCTGAGAGTGCAAACTCAAGTATATTTTATAATTTTTTTGCAAAGTAATGCTTTTTCTCCTAAAATATGCTTTCTTCCTTACTTGATCACTACCAAGGAAGGCTTCAGAATTCTGTAGTTTAGGAAGAGCTTTTTTTCAGATAGGGAGAAATAAAAGCTGTATTACTCTGGGCCAGTATTAGTTTCATTAACTATTGGACACAGTTCTGCAGCAGAGACTCACATGATTTATTTTTACTTCCCTTTTATTATTGCACATATGTAAGTTCTGGATATTTGCCATTTAAGTAATAGTAACAAAAGAAAGAATTGGAAACTAGAATTAATTAATTACAAATAAAATCTTTTCTTCTAACAGAAAGAAGGAGAAAAGGATCATCATGTACGTTTGGCAGTTGGAAATGGTATACGGAGTGATGTATGGAAAGAATTTTTAGACAGATTTGGAAATATTAAGATATGTGAGCTTTATGGAGCTACCGAAGGAAACATTTGTTTTATGAATCACACTGGGAAAATTGGAGCGGTCGGGAGAACAAATTTCTTTTACAAAGTAAGTACAGTCCTTTCTTTACAAAAGAAATATTTTAAGATCTGCTAACCTCTCCTCTAGCTTCGTGCTTGTCAATTATGGTAAATATGACCACCATTTTTTTTTTATGTTGAAAACTTCTATGAATAAAGTAGTGGCCTTCAGGTGAACTATAGTACTATAAACAATGAAAACCTGAACCATCTTTCATGTTTTCCCTCTATCATATGGAGGTAATGATATCTAATTATTTTATTTAGTTTTCAGATTTAGTGAAATAAGTATAAACAGCAAGCATAGGTCTTGATATATATTAATTTGACTCGGTTTTCCGTAAGTATTTTCAGTCCATTATTTCTACTTACCTTTCATTTTTGTATCACTCAAAAATTATGTATAGGCATCTAATAAATTATTTCTTTAAAAACTATATCAGGATACCACCAAAATCTTAAAAGTAGCCCAAAACATCACCTTCCTAGGAGTGAAAGATTTACAGCTGATTTCTCATTAACAGCCATGGAAGACAAAAGATAGGGGATAGATATCTTCAACTGCCTTGGAGAAAATAGTTGTCAAAATAGAATTTGTACTCAACAGTATTGTTTTAAAGAATGAAATTTTTTCAAAAAAGAAAAGTCTCAAAATTTATATTGCAAAATTTATATAACCTCAAGAGGAAATAAAATTTAGAATCATAGCAGTATATTTTATATAGCTTTTTCAGTATTTAATAGAACAAGCAAAAAATGCTTTAATGATATAGAATATTCAAATAATACAATAAACAAACTAATGATCACATATAGGACACTCCATATAAAAACTGCAGAACATCCATTCTTTTCAAGTACTCATGAAATATTTACAGAGATTACTGGACCACTTGGAATTCTAGCAAATTTCAAAGGATTGAATAAGTATAGATCATGTTCTCTGACAACAGTTTAATTAAGGTAAAAGTAAATTTTTTAAACAACATTAAATCATCTCCTAAACATTTGGAAATAAAACATCTCTAAATGTCCATGAGTCAACATAAAATCAAAATTAGAAAGTAATTTGAACTGAATCATAATGAAAATGTTACATTTCCAACTTGGTGGACTCAGATAAGAGCTGCTGAAAATTAGTGGGCCAAACGATCATTTCTATTAGTTAATTTTAAAAAACAGCAAAAATAAATTCAAAGAAAGTAAAAGGAAGGAACTAATAAAGAGCATAATTTTTTTAAATAGAAAATAAATATTTAGTGTTGAAAGAGATAAAAATACAAATTTTTTAAAAAGTAAAAGAGTAGGTTCAAGGCTGGTGTAAACTGCCCTAATGTTTGGAACCTAAAGAAAGGGCCAACTGGGAGTTCCCTGGTGGTGTAGTGGCTAGACTTCGGCACTGTCAACGCTGTGGCCTGGGTTCGATTCCCAGACAGGGAGCTACCCACATTAAAAAAAAAGAAGAAGAAGAAGAAGAAAAAAGAAAGGGCCAACTATTTTTACAATGCATTCTTTGGGACTTTAAGGGTCTTGTTGCCATGTCAGAAATGCATTTGCATTCTGAACAAAAGTAATTTTGGAAAAGTAAGTGCTGATATTATTGACATTCCTTAAGGTTAATTTTCTTCATTCATTGCACTGATTCCATTAAAAAATGGTATTTACATTAACAGCTTCTTAGTGAAGCTGAGTCATTCCAAAGTATCATCCAACAGGAATACAATGAATAAGACTTACATTACAATTTTCTAATATCTTAGCTTCATTACAATTTTCTAATATCTCAAATTCCCTCTCAGACTGTAATAAGGTCAGTAACTCAGGAAGTCATGATTGTCTCCAATTTATTTTAAATCTTCGGATTTTCAACTCATTTTAAGTTTTGTTTTCAGTTTGGAAGTGAAAAAAATATATACCTAATGCCAGATGAATTCTAGTCTGTCTTACCATTTCACCCACATACTGCTTTGTTACATAACGGGCAATCAGAAAAATTGGGACCAGTAACTTGCATAATTATGTTGGGAGATTTGCTAAGTGTGTCTCTCAAATATTTAAACCTAATAGAAGCTTACACTTACTGTTTCAGAGGGGAATCAGCCTCTACGCAGAGTTGGCATGCAAAGGAAAATGATAAGGCAGCAACACAGAGTTCATGTGACCCAAATGTCCTTCTTGTGTGCTCTACTTACTATTTTAATACATGACACTAAAGGGATATGCGTCCCATATATGCCTTCAAAGCAAACAATATAAAAACTTTGGTCACAACACATTTGAGAGACAAACCCAAGTAAAAGTTGTGGACTGCTTTCTTTTAAACACATGGGCATAATAATTGGGAAGGAACAAATATGAAATCCCTACAGGAAATAAAACTTGAAAAGGGTGAGACAATGAATCTAAATAAAAGACAGCTGAAAAAAATATGGATGCACATCAAAATAATAAGTCCTCCAAAGTGGCCAGGAAATGTTTAGAAAAACTTAAGTTCAAAAACTGCAAGAATATTATAGGAGCTCAAAGAAGAAGAAAGTGCAAGGAAAATATAAACCAATAAAAGAAGCTATAAAATAAGCATGCTTAGCTCAAAAAAGAAAAAGAAAAATGATAATATTACAGAGATGAACACTAACCACATTAAAAACTTACAAATAAACAACTGTAAATATTGTTAGAGATCAAAACAGATGGGATTAAGGAGTCACAAAAGTAATAAAAAGAATGCGTGAATATAATATAAAATAAATTTAAAAGATTTTGAAAACATAAACAATGATCTGATATCCACAGAAAAGAATCAGAGATAATAGCTTATTTAGACTTAATAGAAGAAAACTTTCTTAAGATAAAGATTTGAATCTTCAGCAAAAGAGCACATGGTGTTCCAGAAAAAAAATACTCATCTATGGTGCAGAATGATCATTAGAAAAATTATATTCTAGTGAAATGACTGAACATACATTAAATAACCATAAGAAGATGCTGAGGCACAAAAAAAGGATGTAGAAAGTGTAGGGTAGAAACGGAAAACATCTTAGGCATCTCTTGAAACAGAAACAAAACATGCAATGCTAGAAAAGAATAAAAAGAAAATAACGCATTCACCTAAGAATATTAGTTTTATGTTGTTCTTCAGATATAAAAGCATCGAAGAGATGTTTTCAAATTTTTAAGAAATCAGAGAATATAATGCCCATGTATTTATAGAAATGCAATGCTTCTTTATAAAATTCGTTGAATGAAAGTTTCTGGTCAACTTGAAGATAAAACAGAACTTAGCAATGAAGGAATCACCTTCAGTTAAAAAGTTTTATTAAATCTGTTTAAATATGGGAGATTGAACACCTCTAAGTTATGTTTACAGGTAGAATGGAAGTATAAATCCTCACTATATAAAGATAATTATGACACCATCAAAAATGGGAATTGGGTAGAAGGAGAAGAGGAAGCATAAATGCTAATTCTCTCATCTTTCCTAGTAGGAAATCCATAGAGACACTATAAAGATAAAATGTCATTTAATAAAAAGGCTCATTCTCTTCATGTTTTTATAAACTTTTTTACTGTCTTTAAAGTAGGCATCTTTTAGGGACCAGGAAATTTAGCCAACTGGGAAGTTAGGGAACTATCCACACAAGATGACCCTTACTTCCTGCTCCAGCTGCAGTTTGGGTATTTCTAAGACCATCTTTAGTTTTGATAAATCAACGCGGTTCTCAACCTGTGGGTCGCGACCCCTTTGGGGGTCGAACGACCCTTTCACAGGGGTCACCTAAGACCATCGGAAAACATACATCAGATATTTACATGACGATTCATAACAGCAGCAAAATGACAGTTATGAAGTAGCAACGAAAATAATTGTATGGAGATCCCTACACCATGAGGAACTGTATTAAAGGGTCGCAGCATTAGGAAGGTTGAGAACCACTGCTAGAAGGATTCACAAAACTCACTGAAAGCTGTTACAGTTACAATTTATTACATCCAAAGGATACAGATTAAAAAACAGCCAGGGGAAGAAGCCAGAGGACAGAATCCAGGAGAGCACCAAATGCAAGGCTTCTAGTTTTTCTTTCCTGGGGAGTCAGGATCAAATTACTTTACAGTAACCCAAGTGTGACAATATACGTGGAGTATTGCCAACTAGAGATCCTCACCCAAAGTTGGTACCCAGAGTCTTCTGTGAGGCTTGATCATTTACATCTAGTTGGCTACATTCCTAGCCGACCTCCATCTATAACTGGGTGACCCAAAGCCCCTACACTAATCACGTTATTGGTGTGGCTCAGAGCTCCCTCTAAATCATATTGTTTCTATCTGGTTGCCCAAGGCCCTCGGGCCAAAAAATACACTTCTGTCTGTCAGAACATTGCAAGGGCTCAGAGATTATTTCCCAGAAGCTGAGTTAAGGTTAAATTCTTTAGCCTACATGGACTGATATTTCTTATGCTAAAGAAACACTTTAGTTTAAATTTAGTTCAACTATCTTTTGTTAAATTTTAAGAAATTTTAAATTGATTGCATTTATTAAAATGGTAAGGTTTCATTTTTCATAAATTATTTTATTAATCAATTGCCTACATTTCTATCAATTTCAACACAACTTTGTAATGATGTTCATCAAATGCACCCTTTACATGTATTTATTAAAAGTTTTCAATATGCCTGGCACTGTGAACACAGTCAATAAAAACAGGCATAAATTCCTGCCCATGTGCAGATTATATTCTATTGGGGAAGACAAAACAAACAATATAAAAAAGTACAATAGAGTCTATATATTACACATACTCGTAAGTGTTAAAGAGGAAAATTAAATGATGTGTGTGTGTGTGTGTGTGTGTGTGTGTTAGGAGGGGTTTTTGCAATTCCTCATAGGGTGGCAATAGAAGGCCAGAGTGCAAAATTGACCTTCAGGGAAAGACTTGAAGAAAATGAAAGAATGAGCCATGAGGCTGTCTTGTGTTTGAACTGGAGTGAATAGCCAGTGTAAAGGCCTGGAGGTGGCTATACACCTGGCATGTCTGAGGGACAGCAATGAGACCGCAGTATTAGTAGTGAGGTGAGCAAAAATTTTTTGAGTGGAAGATTGAGTGCATCTGTTTCAGTTTTAATAGGATCACTTTGACTGTATTGAGAATATATTATAACATGTTAACTATGATTTACTTTTGCTTGAAATTTGGGGATATTGTAACATTTTCCAATATTTCTGTTTTGCTTGATTTTTTTAAAATAATGATTTTTAACCACAGTTAACTCTACAACCCTTCGTAACTATGCTGTTGCATAAGAATTCATTCTAAGAATAAGTATTTAAAATAGCCCAAATATATGTGATATTATATATTATAATATATAAATATATATTTATAATAGCTAGATAGATAGTTTTGTGATTTGTGTGTGTGTGAATGTGTTTGTATTTTTTATAGGGTTGTCTGTTTAAGAAAACAGAGAAACTGCCCTTTATCTATGGTTCAGGTAAATGAGCCTCTACTACATAGGTGAAGACAATACCTAATATTAAAGGGAAAAACCCTGAATTGGAATTACTGTACAAAGGGCCTGAGTCCCAGCTCTGCCATTACTTGACTTTTTGACTTTAACAAGCCACTTTCCTTTGTATTCAAAGTCTCCTCGTGTATTAATAGAGGAAATAATTTTTGTGTTCCCTTTCTAACTTACAGATTTATAAATCTGTATATGCAAAGACATATAGGTGGGAATTCTAAGGGCCAGGATGTACAGCTACATCGGTGTGTATTGTGCAGATCTGGGAGACCTGTTTACCTGGGATGTCAGGAGTGGCACCCCTGCAGTTTTGCTCTGGACACATACAAGTACACCTATAACTATATCAGTACATGTACATATACATACACATTTAGGATATATTAAAGTGTGGCACCTATTTTTTGTATTTGTTACAATAATAATACACCCATCTTTGTAATCTCAAGGTAACTCTTGAAGGCAGGAAAAGAAATAAAAATGCCTCTGGCTGAGACTTAATACTCTGATCCTGGCTACTTCTAGAAGATGCTATGATATATTTAAATTTTATTTGTATTATAAAATTACCCACTGACCATTTCTTTGGTGTGGAGTGAATCTCACCCACACACGTGGCTGCCAAATTTATATAAAAGTAATCACACTACAGCTGATAAAACCAGTTGCTGGGCAAATATTTGAAAATATAAGGCATGTTAAAACAGGACAGAAAAAAATTGGGTAATGAACAGAGCTCTGTTTTTATTTGGCCAAAAGGATAAATGCAGTTCCAGAACTTCTGGAATGTTGCTTTTTACCAGTTATTAGGCAAGTGGCCAATGTCCTGTTATCTCAATTACAGACAAAGTGCAATAACATGCAAGCTTGCATTTTAATAAAGAATCTTTATGTCTAGAATAACAATGTATTTTGCTGTGCAATCTCTTTCATTGGACTTCATCTTGAAAGAAGATGATACTACTGATTTCTTCCTCGTAGTGTGTTTTGAGGATTAAATTAAATTCTGCTCTTAAACTTTTAGCACTTTTAGCACAGTGTCTAGCATATATTAAGTGCTCAATGAATATTAGTTGTTCTTATATATGTTTTCATTGT
Organism: Lyroderma lyra; assembly: GCA_004026885.1. Lineage (NCBI taxonomy): Eukaryota > Metazoa > Chordata > Mammalia > Chiroptera > Megadermatidae > Lyroderma > Lyroderma lyra. The sequence continues at coordinate 408,316 of PVJL010000226.1, read as the reverse complement.
TTAATTTACTGGGGTGACATTGGTTAGCAAAAATTAGACAGGTGTACGATTCTACAGTGCATTATCTTTGTGTTGCATTATGTGTTCACCAGGCAGCTCTCTTTCCATCACCATACATTTGACTCCCTCTCCCTCCTTTCCCACCCCTTACCCTCATGCTTAGGTAACCACTAAACTATTGATTGTGTCCATTGATTTGTTTCTTTGTTGCTTTCAGTTTTATATTCCACATATGAGTGAAGTCATATGGTTCTTGGTTTTTTTCTGCCTGGCTTATTTTGCTTAGCATGTTAATCTCTAGGTCTATTCATTTTGTCCCAAATGGCAGTGTTGCATCTTTTCTTATAACTGAGTAATATTCTACAGTATTTATATACCACAGCCTCTTTATCCAGTCATCTATAATGGATTGTGATTCTAGCTACACGCTGATTTTACTGAGATTAAAACCCAGTGATATTTGTGTTTAGTCTTTGATAATAATACTATTATATTTATCTCATTTATCTTATTTATATTTCCCTACTTATTTGTTCTATATTTGTCTATTTCTCTCCTCTGTCCTTCACCTCTTTCTCTTTCTTCTATTTGTCCTTCCTTACTATTTTTTCTCACTTCATTTTATTACCTCCATTTTAGTTTACTGTTTTCTAGTTCAGCTTAATAAGATCGCTTATTTAATTGATCAGGAAAATCTCAATTTTCTTACATATAACATATATATATATATGTGAGTTAGATTGAACCAATCTGTAATTCTCTCCCAGGGTCAGGTTTTAGTGCGTCTACAAATGTGCATGACATAGTATTATGGACATTTCAAGAGCAGGGCAGCTGGAAATAATTGGAGACAAGGAGAGTTGTCCAATAAGTGTGTTTTCCAATCTGATAAGAATGTTCCAACAAATTTGTCATCTCACACCACAATAGTGTACAGAAGTACTGAGTGTTAGTTTAGGGACATTACAAAGGAAAGGCCTTTGGAAAAGGTCAAAGTTAAGGTGAAATAGTAAGTAGTTTTGGGCATCTGGTCCCTATTCAAGGGATTATAAATTAAAAATAGACAACAAAATTCTTGCATTGGCATAGTTTACATTTTAGTTCTATTAAAACTTTTCATTTCAAGGGAGGTTTTGAATGATTGCAAAAAGAAGGCAATCTTATAATTTGTAGACTATGTATTGAGTGCCGGGATTGCTTGCATTCACTCATTTAGGATTGAAAGGAGTAATGTTTTGTTAAGGTAATGTGCAACATTAAAGAAATGAAAGTGGATTGCCACAACCACGATGCTAAAACAAAAGAAGCAGAATCAGCAGCAGCCACCGCAGCAGCTCCTAGTGCCAAAGAGAAAAGGACTAAAGATGAAGAAGGTAGAATTCCCATGGGACCACCCAGACTTCTGGGGCCTCCCCAGTGCCCAATGGCAAGCCTGGTGACCCCAGGTCAGCCCCACATATCTGGAATCCACCCACATATCTACCATCAGTAGAATGGATAAATAAGTTGTTGTGTGGACATGCAATGGGGTACTACACTGCAATGAAAGCCAACGAACTTCTGCAACAGGCAACCTGGATGACTCTTGCAAACGCGATGTTGAGCCAAAGGAGCCAGACACGAAAGAATGCATTCTGTATGAGTTCACTTACGCAAAGTTCAAAATCAGGCAAAAACTAGCCTATGATGCTGGAAGTCAGGACAGCCGTTACGTCTGGGGAGGAGGGTAGAATATGGGGGAGGCAGAGCACGACGGGGTGGGGGGAACTTCTGAGGTGCTAATAAGACCCTATCTCTTCACCTGGGTGGTGAAAGTACACGTGTGTTTACTCTGGTGGTAATTGAATTGTGCATTTGAAATTGGTGTATTGTTTTTGTACGTATAATGAATTTCAATAAAATGTAAAAAACGGAGAAGAAAGTAAATGCCAGTACAGGTGTGCTATTTACTAATGCCTTCAATTCTGATGCTCAAATATTTATTAAATTTTGCATCAGTGGAGGCTACTTATTTTAATAAATCCACATTCTAATTCTTTGTTTCAATTGAACATAAAATCTACTACCAGTAGCTGTCACTGCACAAATAAATAACTAAATCTTGTTTCTATTTGATTTTGTTTTTGCAGTTATTTTTCACTTTTGATTTGATAAAGTATGATTTTGAGAAAGATGAACCCATTAGAAATGAACAGGGCTGGTGTAGTCATGTGAAAAAAGGTAAAATTCTTATATCTGAATTTCCTTTTAAATTACTGTGGATTTTAGGAAAAAAAGAATGGTTATTTCTAATATGTAATGTGACTGACTTGGAATTCCAAAGCAGGTAGAATGGTTTAATTATTAGATGTTAGAGGCCCCAGCTAAGTTGCTCAGCTGATAAATTATTAAAATTTAAGTGATTACTATTAGGCTCATATTTTTCTTAGCGTACCACGTCTGGTACTTTTGGTTTGTGACAGTGGCATATGTCCAATGTCCTAAATCACCAAAATATAACATAAAAATGAGGAACTTGGAGATCAGAATGTCCAGAACAACTGGGAACGGTGGGAATTGAATAGAGTGTTAAAATGACATAAATTACTAGTATTCAACCCCATCTAACTCTCACCTGGCTGTTGCCTCTCTTCACAGGGGAAAAAGCAAGTCAGCAATGGCCTTGAAATCTTCAGAGGCAGTGATTGCTCCTGGCTTTGTCCTCTACCCTTCTCTTAGTAGTAGTTTTTCACCTTGCAGATTGCTGGGCAAAATCTTGATTCATTTTAATAAATCTGATTGAAAAATTATTTCAGATAACGTGTCTATGTATAAGTAAAAATTATCACTTATATATCTCATCTCTTTCCCATCAAGGATTTCCAGACTAACATCTTATTTTCCTAAACTTCTAATAACATATTAATTAGATCGGAGATAATAGTATACAAAATCCTTGATGCAAAATCACTGGGGCTTGAATTTGAGTTGTAGGTTCATTGTTTTCTATCTGTTGGACTTCAGTAACTTACTTCATTCTTTGGGGCCCTGGTTCCTTTCCTGTGAAATAGGGATTATAATTATCCATTTCAAAGGATATTTATTCTGTGCAAAATAAACAAGGTGACAGTAGCAATGGGCTTATGAGGCTTGCTACATAGTAAATGCCCAATAAATATTGCTACCATCATAACCTTATTGAAATTATTATTATGGTTGTTATTTATAATGTAGTTGTCAATGTTTATTATCAGTGGTATAAGCTAAAAGAAAACTACCCGTTGGTCTACCCACCCAGGATGTGAAATTAATTTAAGATACATTTTTTTACATTCAATTTCCTTTTTGTTAGTTTTTCCAAAGTAATTTGTGTTTGTGGCAATCTGTGAAAGGATGTTGTAGTTATGTTCTGAGCACCCAGAGCAAATGATGTCAAATATAATAAAAACAAGTTCAGAGGAAAGTAAGATAGGCAACACTGGCTGTGTTGGTCAGATATAATTTAGGTACATGCATGGTGTGTATAATAATAGTTTTAATCAGATCACTGAAGAATGCCTTTTTCTCACAGGAGAACCCGGACTTCTCATTTCTCGAGTGAATAAAAAGAATCCCTTCTTTGGTTATGCTGGGAGTAAGAAGCAAACGGAAAAGAAACTGCTTTGTGATGTTTTCAAGAAGGGAGATGTTTACTTTAACACAGGAGATTTAATGGTCCAAGATCATGAGAATTTCCTTTATTTTTGGGACCGCATTGGAGACACTTTCAGGTATGAAATATCATCAATTGCACTGATTGTTCTGTGATTGTGAACTGTGCTCTGACCAAGGCTCTAGCAAACATGAATCACATGCTCTTTAGCGTCAGGGTAGACTGAGCCCTTTTATCGCAATCATGTCTCCCCATTAAAAATTTAAAATTATTATAAACAATTGGCCATCTGTTTCTAGATTGAAACACAAGTTAAATTTTGATGCCAATTTTATGATTGCTTGAATAAATTCATTTTGTCCAAATTAATGACCTCCTTTTTTGAGAATATCAAACAGGTAGGCAGATGTGAAGTGTAATGGTAGGGTTAAAACAGAAGATCGATTTTGTCAACTATGGTATAATCCTTGACCTAATGATAAAAATAATGAAACAGCACTAGAAAAGCCAAGGGGATTAATCCTTAGGTATTAAAGGGGGTGAGTACAATGAAAGACAGCTATAGCTTTCCTTACAGTGTTTTTTATCTCTATCATTAGAGATAGGAAATGTCTGTACTTACTTGTTCTTACAAAATAAAAAAAGGTTTATTATTTTATTTTTATGACTGAAGAAACACTGACAGTAAACAATTTATACCAAAAGATATAGATAAAGTAATTCTAACTAAAAAAACAGATACTGATTTTGTTGACTTATCAATAAAGTGCTTCTTTAGAAAATGCCTTTTGTTTTGAAAACTTGTCATTATTTTTGGTTACCGGGTGCTTGCACAAAACGAAATGTGCAGCACTAAAACTAGGTACCTACTTCTTCAAATATAGGTATACTAACTGGAATTTGTTTTTTATTTAGATGGAAAGGGGAAAACGTTGCCACCACAGAAGTTGCTGATGTTATTGGAATGTTGGATTTCATACAGGAGTCAAACGTCTATGGTGTGGTTGTGCCGGGTATGCATATATTTTGGGGTTTGGAAGTATTCTCAAAAAGAGAACTTTTCATTAGTTTTGCAACAATCTTACTAAGACAACATTTTGTTTTTAATATATTAAATAATTATCTTCATTTCTTCTTGGCAAATCATGCCCTAGACCAAGACAACAAACTTCACCATTACATTAGGGCAAAGATATCCATTGAATTTTAATGTTTGTGTGTATTTTTAAGCAAAACTTAAACACTCTGCAGAGTGAGTCATTGCTTGACAATAGGTTACAGGTTTTCAATAATCTATTATTTTTCTCTGTATGACTAGAATTTATACATGCTACTAAACAGAAACATGTTCTAGTTTAAATGTTCAATAACACTGACTTGTAGGTAAGTTGGATCTTTTTTTAATTATTTTAAAAATTTGCCTCATTTATCTTTAAAAATAGGCATTTGAGAATTGGCTCATGATGGTAGTAATGGCAAATAAAAGTGACCAACTTGATATCACAGGATTACCCTTCACTATGTTTTTTCTACAAATGACAAACAATATTTTTCAACCAATGTTCGTATGTGCGGGGGACAGAGGTGTGTGGATTGCCGAGCAAAGGCTTCCTCTACTAGCCAGCCACTGAGTACTAGAGAAATGGTACGGGTATTTCTGATCCCCTCGAAAGATGGATAGGTGGCATGATAAGCAGTAAGCAATCTGTGGAATTAGTTATGGAAATGCTGTCTCCAGGTTCTTAACTTGAAAATAACATCCTTTACTTTTTGCATTGATGCTTAACATGGATATTTCTCTGGAATATATTTATCTTTAAATAAATTTTTCCTCTTAATATTTCATATTAATGGTGGTAGGATGCAAATTATGGGCCACTTAGGATGTTTTCCATTTCATTTTTGTAAAGAAATAGTTAAGACTATTTCTATAGATTCTGCCCTTCCCTGTTCTGAATTATTTCTAGGAAGTAAATCACATGCTTAAGGAAGGACTCATTCATGCTACTGTGGAATTGTTATTACTGCAATAGATTTAATGTGTCTATTTACAACAATTAGCATGCAATTAACATGATTAGTTTAAAAATTCACCTAGTACGTGTAAAATTGTCTTCATTTCAAACTGTTTTTTTCAGATTGTGAAGGAAAAACAGGAATGGCTTCTATTATTTTAAAACCAAATAAGTCTTTAGACTTAGAAAAAGTTTATGAACATGTTGTAACATTTCTACCAGTGTATGCCTGCCCACGATTTTTAAGAATTCAGGTAAGTTTACTTATCCATTAAATTTAAGACGAGGTATCCAGAAGATGGTTTAATTACAAAATAATATCTGATCGTTTAGAAAATATGTGCATTTTACTTATATTAGAGAATTTCAAGAGCAATGAAAAGCCTTGAAATGTTTATGTATACCATATTTGAAGCCTAATTATGGAAGGGGGAGTGTGATGAAATACTAGGGTCTTTGTCTTTGTTGTAAGTCAGAATGGCTCTTTTCCTCTTCAGTCAAGACCTCAGGGCAAAAATGATGGCCCCAGATGATGGCAAACCGTATCTTATACACGCCTTGTGAAAACATTTGATGCTATGTGCCTAAAATTAGGTTCCACCAAGCTGACATCAAGGTGTCTGTCGGTAGGGTGTGTGCAGAACCTAAAGGCAGCTAGCTTTAAGCAATTCTGCTTTTGATTTCTGTCATCATTCTGTCCAACCTTTCTCTGGGATTTTATATTTTGGAGGAATTCTGAATTTATTCATTTTGAGAAGTGAGCTCTCTCTCGTTAGGTTACTAGAAGAAATCACAGTAAAAAGAAAACACATTTACTCAGCTACTGGGTAAATTTGCTTGCTCATTTTTTCCAGCCAGTCATTTATTTGATGTTATGCTTCGAATATAATTTCCCAAAGCTAGTACTGTTCCCCTTTTAACACTCAATCACATAGAATGTTTCCAGGTACATTTGTCAAATTGCTATTAGATCTCCAATAGAGCAGCAGATGGTGTCATGTTCGTTTTTAAAGAATTTGCTGAGCGATCCTCACAGCCAAGTCATTGTTTGACCAATGGGACCATCGTCTGATCTGTCATAAACACTTATTTCATTTACATGATATTTCAAGAGCTTTTACACACATTGTCTTGGATTATTTTCATAACAATAGTCTGACATATTAAAGGTAAGTAAATATAAAGCAGAAGGAACACATTTTTAATTGAAAAAAATTTTGAAATACTTGTAGCGTCACATGCAATCATTAGAAATATGGAGAGATCCTGTGTACCTTTTACTTGATTTCCTCCAATGGTAACATTTTCCAAAACTATTATAACCAGGATATTGACATTGATACAAACTACCCATCTTATTAAACTTTTCTGGGTTTTACTTGTACTCCTGTGTGTGTGTGTGTGTGTGTGTGTGTGTGTGTGTGTGCGCGCGCGCACATGCTCATGTGTTGTCGGGGAAGAAGGAATTTTTCTCTATACTATGTTCTTCCAGTTGGTCTAATAATTAAATTGACGTGAGACAGATTAAGAATAGAAATAACCAAATTGAATTATATAGGTACATATGGGAACCCCACATACTTGAGAGAGTCAGAGACAAGCCACATACAGGAGAGGTTCAGAGACAGAAAGTTAAAATGAGGTTATGGCATTCTGAGCTAAGGATGAGGTAGGCGCCTTGGGGCTTCAGAGGGGAGGAAGGTCATTTGCAGGACAATAAGAAGAGCAGATGTTCAGTAATTAGAAGTTTGCCCTGCCATACAAATAGGTCATAAAAAGTTATTTCTGGTGATAACTCATTATGGGCAAGGCTCTGAATTTAAAGTCTTTTAGGGGGAGTTAGAAGTTTCTCAGGAACCCAGAGGGTCTCAATTGGCTTGAGCTCAAAATAATTCATGTGCTAAAGTGGCACGTTTTGGGGAGTCCTCTTCAGAACCCCTGCAGTATTAAGTTTTTTTTTTATCAGCTGTGTCATTTTACACATCCAAGACCACAGTCAAGATATGAACAGTTTCAACACCACGAGGATGTTTCATGTTGCCCTTTTGTGACCACACCTGCATCCTCCTGCCTCTTCCTATCCCACCCCAGAAACAATACATTTAATATTTTTTATTTCTTTTTTTAGAAACAATACATTTTAAAGGAGTAGAAAGCTGACAAATCAAATCATATTGTAAACATTTTCCCCCTGGGGCAACTTAAAATTCACTTGGATTAAGCAGAAGAAATAATTTGGCATAGGACTACTCTAGAAGACTAAATCAATCTCATATAAATTTAGAAAATATTTTGGCCTCCTTACACACCTAAAAGCACTTGCACCATGACTGTTGTTTATTCCAGTATTTGCTACAGTTAGCATAATACATGACACTTAATTGGCAGTCAAAATATTTATTTAATAAATGAATTAATGAACTGATATAAGCAAAAGAATGTTACTTCTGACAAGATCAATAAATCACTATCTTATTAAAAATCTGTTTAGCACAAATTTTAAAAGGATCCTCTTGCCAATAAATTTACAAAATAGTTTAAACTATGATAATACTCAGTATGACTGGGAAGAAATTAAACTAGTCCTTTCATTCTGCTTGTGGAAACACAAATTGTTGTAAATTCTCTAGGAAACAGTTTGGTAAATATGTGATCAGACTCTTAGAATTTGCATATATTTTAATTTAGTAATTTTATTCCCAGAAATTTATCCTTAGGAAGTAATCAAAGATGTACAACATGTTATGTAAAAAGATGTTCTTCAAAGCGTGATTTATCAAATTTTTTGTTGTTCTCTCTAAGGTCAAGAATAAGAGAAATGAGATCTTATAAAACAATTCAGAAGTGCTGTTTTGATTAAAATTGCCTGAACTGGAGAAATATACCTGGTGTAGTATTTTTTTTAAAGCAGAACATCTACTTGTATAAATACAATGAGCTTCTAATTTTCTAAAAAAGTAAAAAGAATATGTGTTTCTACACAGATCTAATTCTGTGATGATGGTGTTGGGTAGGAGAAGGGAGAAAAAGGACAAGAGCAGGAAAGAATGTTCTAGAGGGCATTTTTAAAATTTCTAATGTTAAATTACTAGTAGTAAGTAGAGATGGCCATTGGATATGAAAATGTTTTAAGTCAATATTAGAGTCTATATGGTTAACTATGTTATTCACGTATTATATAATTATTTAATATATAATGTATAGTATAATGTGTAACATATAATATTAAATGATTCCACTAATCCTGGCAATTGCTTTGTAGGAAAAGATGGAAACTACAGGGACATTCAAACTAAAGAAGCTTCAGTTGGTTGAAGAAGGATTTAGTCCATTGAAAATTTCTGATCCACTTTACTTCATGGATAACTTGAAAAAATCTTATGTTCCATTGACCAAAGAACTTTATGATCAAATAATGTCAGGTGAGATAAAACTTTAAGAATTTTACATGTGGGATTTTCCTATGCTTTCTTAGGAGAGGTGAGAGGAGAGTGTGTGTTTCTTTAACATGAAATGGAAGAACAGAACTGACATTAATTAAGCACATGCTGTATTTCCTTAATACACAACAACTTTTCTTTAATGAAGAACTTTAATTTGTTGTAATTGATTTAAAAAAAACTTGAGTTGACATTCTTTTTACCTATTTGGGGATTCTGTGTATCACTAAATATTTGCCTTAATCATAAATTTTTTAAAGATAAACAAGTGGGTAATAGTTTAGATACTACAAATGTACTTTTTAATACTTAAAGTTTCTAGTTTTGAATGAATGGTTAAATTTTAATCAAATGTTTGATTTTTATGTTCCCTGTCCTGCATGTAATTCAATAAAATCATCTTAATTAATATGTGTTTTGAGATTTTGTTTTGATGTTTTTAATTGTAAACTTCCAGTCAAAGAAAACTAACTCAAAGGATTCTCTTGCCTTTAAGAATACTCCTGTCTTTCTTATTTTAAACTCACATTAAGATGACAGAAGATATATAAAAATGTGAAAAAGGTAGGAAAACTGATAAGCCCAAAGCATTTAGAAAATTTTTGAAGATTTATAAGTGGGATCAAATTCACAATAAAATCTAATAGAGCTATAGAAACCACTAATAATACAGGGAAAGAATAGACAAGAATTTAAGTCTAGTTTTATTTGTGAGTAGTGAACTGGGAAATGTATTACAAGGGTAGTGTAATAAGCACAATTGTACTTATCTCAGTCTGGAAGCACCAGACTCCAGTGTGTGCTTCAAGCTCTCTTAACAGAGTGAGTTATCTTCCATAGTTATCTTCCATATTTGTTATTTATTCATTGACAAATATGATTCACACAACTGAGAAGTATATGCAGAGGTCCTAGAATAAGAAAGAATTTGACATGTCAGATGAACAGAAAGGATGCCAGTATTCCAAGTGGTTGGAGCATGGGAAATGCAAAGGAGAAAATGCTAAGTGGACCTGTAGGCAAAGTGTTTGGATTTTACTTCAAGTACAAGGAGAATCAATGGAAATAGTTTAATTATGGAAGAGACACTATTAAAAAGATTACACCAACTGCTGTGTGGAAATCAGAGTGGGACATGGGGCAAAAGTAGAACTGAGAAACTAATTAGAACTATTTTGGTGAGTTTTATGTGTCAACTTGGATAGGGTATGGTGTGCAATTGTTTGAATAGGGTATGGTGTGCAATTGCTGTGAATATATTTCATAGATGTAATTAAATTTACAATCAGTTGACAATAAGTAAAGAGATAACCCTGTATAATGTGGGTGGGCCTTGGCCAATTAAGTGAAGGCCTTAAGAGCAAAAACAAGTTTCCTAGAGAAAGAATTCTGCCTCAAAACTGTAATACAGAAATTCTAACTTAAATTTTCAGCCTGCAGGTCTGCCCTAGAAATTTCTGACTTTCCTTTAATTCGATAGATGATAGATAGATAGATAGATAGATAGATAGATAGATAGATAGATAGATACAGGTAAGATATAAACACACACACACACACACACACACACACACACACACACAGCTCAAGTAGAAGTGGAAACACAGAAGTGATTAGAGAAATAGGAGGTAAATAAGTACTTATAGTATCACAGACCTATCAAGGGAATAGTCAACAGTGTAGAATGGTGCTGATTGATCTAGAAAGATAAGGCTAGAAAGAAAAGTGTTACATGGGTTTGTCAAAATGGGTGTCATTAATGACCTCAGCAAGATTAATTTTTGGCTGTCAGGAAAGCAGCAAGACAGATTCAAACAAGTTGAAGAGTGAATGGTAGATGAGGAAGTGGAAATAATTCTTTTATGAAATTTTGCATTAAACAGGGACAGAGAAATAAAGGCCTTGAGGGTATGTGGATTGAAAAGAGGATTTAAATATTTTGTTTATGTTTTGTTTTAAGTAGACCATCTTGATTTAAATAAAACAATACATAAATAAAACAAGAGAAAAAGATTCATTAATAAGTCTTGGTTCCATCCTGACTGTCTCCCACCCTGGGTAAGTAAACACTTCATTTTATTCATTTCTTGGGAAAACTTTCAGTGTTTCTTTACGAAGATATAGTAAATATAAATGCATATTCTTATTTCCATGCCCATTTTAAGCATATACAATACTCTTCCATACAGAAAATTTTTCATTTAATAACCTACATGGGAGACCTTTCCAAATTAGCATATAGAGAGCTACCTCATTTTTTATAGTTTTTTGGATGCTTATATTAATTATACCTTGTTTAAACAGCTCCCAATTAATGCACTCTCGGATTATTTCCAATATTGTGCTACTACAGACATGCCCAAATCAATGACCTTGTAATTTTGTCTTCCGGTAAATATCCAGGTGCATCTGTTGAATAAATTCCCAGAAATGAGATTGCTGGACCATGTTTTTATTATTAATGTAGATACATATTGCTAAACTGAATTCTGTGGGGTTACATAATTTTACATTCCTGTCAGCATACATGACAGCCTTTCCCCCTATTCCCTTGCCAAGTGTTGTGAAACCTTTGAATTTTGCCAATCTGGTCATTGAAAAAATAGAAGCTAGGTGTACTTTCAGTATGTGTGTCTTGTATTATGAATAACGCTGGACATTTTTATACATTTGAAGAATTATATTCTCTAAACTGTTGGTGCTCATTACCTTTTGTCTCTTTTTACTGTGTTACTTTTCTAAGAGATCTTTAAGAGACTAGCCCTTACTTGTGATGTGAGTGCAGATGTTACCCCACGTTTTTCATTTTGACTTTGTGAAATTTTTTATCCCAATCAGAATTTTTTCTTCTCCTCTCTCTTCTCTTCCTTTTTCTCCTCGTCCTTGTCTTCTTTTTCTCCTTTTTCCCTCCATTCGCTCTGTCATCCTCCCCTCCCTCTGCCCATCTCCTGTCTCTGTCTCTCTCCCTTCCTCCATCCTTTCCTTTCCTTCCTTTTACTTTCCTTTACTTTTCTTACCTCCCTCCCTCTCCCTTCCTTCATTCCTTCTGTCTTCTTATGCCATCAAATATTTTATCTTTCCTTTTTGGTTTGTGAATTTTGAATTAAACTGGAAAGGCTTTAGCTTCTCCACCATTAGAGAGAAACTGGTTTATATTTTTCTTTTAATCTTTTTATTATTTCTTTAACATTTAAATATTTCATGTCTAGAGGTCTATTGGTCTGTCTGTCTATTCATGAACCAGTAACACACTGCTTTAGTTGCTGATGGTTTGTAGTATGTTTTAATATCTGATATGACTCATTATCCTTCATGGCTTTTCCTTTTTCAAAGGTATCTTAGATATTTGTCCTGTTTATTTCTCCACGCAAACTTTAAAATCACCTTGTCCAGTTCTAGAAAAGGGGGGGTATTTTTAAATATGAAAAATAACAGAGCCTATTTATATGCTGAGGAAAATAATCTAGTAGAGAGGAGATAGGGTAAATGCAAAACAGAAAAAGGAATAATCAGGAACAGTTCTTAAGAGGGGGACAGAACATGAGTTCCAGAATGTATATAACAAGAATAGCTTTTGATACTCAAAGGGACATTCATTCTAAGGGGGGGAAAAAGACAATTGGTATGTATACCTACATTGCTTGAAGGCTATGAAAATGACAGTTCCCATCTGAAAACTTGGCTTATTCTCAAGTAAGTATGAGGACAGCCATCAGCTGAATGCATGAGGAATGGAAGATTGGGAAAGTATGATATAGTGGAAAAAAACTGAAAACCCAGTTGAAGGTTGGTATTGACTGATAAGATGAATTAGAAGGAAAGAAAGCTGTTAACTCTATGAAGTCTTCAGAGGTTGAGGTGGAGGACCAAGATACGAGAACATTAAAGTGAGATCACAGGACCAGGAAGCATAATAGTCCAGAAGAGACCATGAAGTACCAGGAGCACACCTTGACCACAATATTTGGGGTGTGTGAGGGTTTACTGCCTTCACTTTAGGTTCCCACCAGGGAGGGCCAGGTTTTCAATAAGGTAAATATTGGAAGGATGGGTTTGATAAGACATTGAAGGTTTATAAGGAGTTTGGCATGCACATATCTGGGTGCCCAGAGGAAAGTCTGGGCAGCAGGGACAGTCAGAGAATGAGAATATAACCCCAGCATATACTACATAGCCAGAGATCAGAATCCTGGGGGAGTTGTTAGGAATGCAAATTCCCAGGACTTACATCCAGAGTTTCAGATTCAACAGAGCTGGGTAACACCTGAGAATCTGCATATGAAAGCTGCACAAATGATTGTCATGCACTCTGGCCTTGAGAACCACTTGTCTTTAAGGTAATAAAGGCTTCCCCAGCAGTAATTTGATGGGGAGAAAGAGCTATGATGTTCACAGGTCAGGTGTGTTGACTTCCAAACCCATTCACATTTTCACCTCACTGCGGAAATGGAGCAGAGTACACAGATGGTAATCACACAGCTGTGCTCCTATCTCCTGAAGGATTTGAGTCAAAGAGTGTACATAGATTAAATGTCAGTTAGATTAAATCAAGAAACCAAAATTCTGAAAGGAAAAGACAATGAAAGCTCTTTCATTCTCAGATTAGGGAAAGGAAATAGATAACTCATTCACTATCTTTTTCACCATGGCTCTTCTTTGTGCTATTTCTTGAATGTGCTATTATCTATAAGCGGACATCTGAGTCAAAAAATGCCATTTTCAGTTTTATAAATTGTCAATGACATAATGAAAAATTAAAGAAAATTCTCCATATATTAGAACTGCAGTATTATGACCATATAGTATGTTTTAATGCATCAAGCTAAAATATTTATGATACCTGAAAACTTATGCCAAAAGGGCAATAATACACATATAATGAACACATTTCTATTAGACTGAGTTTAATAAGCAAAAACGCCAATTCATTTTGATGTTGTCAAGAAAACTAATAAGGGAGAAATATGAACTAATAGGTTTATATCAAAGATAATGACCAAACCTATTTCTGTAAATCCTGCATTAGCCAAATATTTTGGTGATTGATAAGCAAGCTAAGCTATTAAACTTAAAAGAAAAGTCTATGAATGGTTTATTGTTTTTGATCTGCATCAAAATACCTTCATACCCTATTTAAATCCAAAAAGAGGACACTATTTGAAGCTATTATGATCTCGTTGTGTGCTGTATAAAAACATGAAAAGACATTTAGGTCAAATTAAGTTTTGTAATAAAATGAATCATTATCTAGCACAGTGGTTCCCAAAATTTTTCCACTTGTGTACCCCTTTTAAACTCATTTCTATAAATCATACCCCTTGTTTTTAAAACAGCTGTTTTTAAATACTGACACTTTTGTTCAGTGCCTATCTTAATGTAAAATAGTGGAGATGAGGTAATAACTTAGGAAATAAAAGTTACTACACTAAAAACACAAATAACATTTAATTTTACAATATTCGTAACAGTTAAGTATTGATAATGATGATCAAGTATTTAAACATTAAATAAAAATCTACTTGAATCACAATTAAAGACAATGCATCTACTTTTACTCAGTCAATAACTAAATTGATCGAATAGTCTAGCTATGGATGTATTTATATGTTTGGGGAAGTTCTAGAAATGTCGCATGTGGATTGTTCTGAAACTGCTTATATGGGGAAAGGGTTCATAGCCATGTCCTCACCAATAATCATTCACTAATATGACCTAATTTTGAAGTTTCTCCATTAACAGTAATTCAAACTTAACATTTATTGTTCCATAACTAATGTTTTGCATTTTTTTACTTTGTTTTTTCACCATTATTGATTACTTTCCACGTACCCCTGAACAGCCCAGGATGTACCCCAGGGGTATGTGTACCACCACTGAGAACCAGGATCTAGCAAAAACACACATGTTACTTTAGTAGCAATATAAAAATATTGATTTAAGAAAAAGAAAGAAAACTCTCTCTCATACTATTTGGTGGTATCTGAGGTTTATGACTGAAAGTCTTTAATAAAAAGGGGGGAGGATGATAAAAATAAGTTCTCTCTTTATTTTTCACTTTTGCCTGAGATAAAATTTTGCAAATACCACGTGACCAGGAGAGAACTGACTATACAAATGTAAGTGATTTCTTTTCTTCCTTAGCATCTTTTATTCCTCATAACATTTTAAACATCTAAAATTTAACTTACATCAAGAAAAATTATAATACATAAAATTACACATACATTTAAAAACCTAGTTAATTAACTAGCACTTTATTCCCTCACCTGAGTAGGTAAGTTTCTATTCCAATTCGACTATAACTCTAATCCTATTCCCTCTCAAGTAGAGTCATAGTCACCTCACAACTCTTCTAACTTCAAGAATTCCACATAACTTAAGAGCTTCCCTTCCAAACAGTCACTCTCACGGTTGTCCTTTTTCTCGTCCTTATGAGTTTGAGACTAAGACTCAGCATTGTAACCCAGGGACCACCCTTTCACCTCTCTCCCCTCTTCACTCCCCTCTCAACCAGCAAGGGCAAGAGCATCCATTACCTCAAAGCTGGTCTATTAATTATAGCAGAACACAGAACAAAGAAGTCAGTACTTAATTTCTGAGCTTCAGAGTGTAAGCTGCCAAGTCAGTCAGAGTTTCTTCTTTCCGGAGAGAATATTCAAGTTTTCCAGACTGGAAGGGGGTGAGGCAAATACACAAAGGTTAGATATTGGTATGATTCCCAGAGAATGGGCCGTGTGCCCTGGCTGCTGTCTGAGACCAAATACCAAGAACGAGAAGAACAATAGAAACTCTAATGGGGGGTCTGAACCCCAGTTCAACTGAAGCCGTGGGAGGCAGCAAGACCTCCAGGACCCCTTTATCCAACAAGGTGTGTGGTGTGGGTAGGAATTGCCTGTTGCTTGTCGAGGCAAAAAGGGCCTAAGATAGCCTGAGAGAATTCTTGTGCCAGCACGGCTTGGGAGCACAGCCAAGAACTTTCCCAAGCCTTTTAGAGGGGCATTGTGGTAATGAAAGAACTGAAACAAAAGGCTTTGACTCCGGGGAAGAGGAAGACTCAGCTGCCACCGATGTGCCACTGGTCTGATCTGCTGACTGGATGGGATAATGGGATGATGGACAAGTCGGCAGATGCCAGCATGAAGTGATCAAAGTGACCAAAGACTGGTGTCACTTCCTGTGCATCTGAGTCTGTGGCCGGATACATTCACAAACTCATGAGTCACCCCTCATGTTTCCCCCATCTTCTTCAATGTTTGCTTTGCTGAAGGGGAAAAATGAATTACATACTTCTTTATCATAAAACTGTTAGCACAAATAGCATCTGCCTATTTCTGTATCAATTTAGGATTTTAATGTGTGTATATCTCAAATTTAATAATAAAACTGGGATTTGAGTCTGTGGAAAAGGTTGAGACAATTTGAAGTATTATCTACATAATTATTTGTTTAAAAAATTTTATAATACCTCCTTTACCACTCTTATTGTAGTTTAAAATTGCAATATATTAAAATTTCAGTTAAAATATTTATAGAATGTAAATTCCATAGAAGATTATGGTTCATCATGAGAAATATTTGGGAGGAACGTAAGTAAATTAAAAGAATAAACAGTTTTCAAATCTTGCAGATGGTGATGTTTGAACATTTTGAAAAGCAGCTGGTTTGACCCCTTAATATGCATGAGCTAAATGATAAAGAATGTCAAATAAAGTTTTTGCTAATAAATCTATGTGATCAGATATAATAATTCAGAAAAAAACTGTTGTACAAAGATTTTGTTGCATTTAAAGGTTAGGCCTTTTCCTATAACTGATGTCAGTTTTTATCCAGGTTATAGGAATCTAAAAAAAAATTTAGAGTCAGTAACAGCAGAAAACGGAGCATCTCTGTTGTCTAGCACAGTACCTGGCACATAGATGCTTTAAAAACAATCTTTTTTGAATAAATGGATGAATGAATGTGATTTCCTTTTCTAAATATTATACTATTATTAATTCACTTAAAATTGCATTATCTTAAAAATTTATATTGAACATGGAGTCAAATGAAAAACCGTAACACTTTATTTTTGATGATATTTCTGTGACCATGTCTATCTCATTGCTTTTAAGGCAAACTCATTTTTTTCTTTTTATATCTTTTTACAGTTGGTCTCAAAATATAGGATCATTTGACCTGTTTCCATAGCATGCATGTTTTACCTTAGAGGACTGGAAGCAACATTATTATTCTGTGTATAAATACCTAATTTTAGAAGGTTTTTACAGTTCATGGGGTGGCTATTAGAATCTTACCAAATGTTAGAAGTAAGGTTTCAATGCCTAACTGATATCTATAGTTATTATTAATTTTATTTGACTAATATTGAAAGTAATGATAATTAACCAAGAGATAGTGTATGTTGGAGATGATAATGAAATGGATGTTGTGGTAGACAGAATAATGTCTCCTCCACACACACACCCTAAGATGTCTGTCTATTTCTTAGTTCCCAGAACCTGTGAATGTTACCTTAAATCCAAAAGGGACTTTGTGAATGTAATGAAGTTAAAGATACTGAGATGGGAAGATTAGCGTAGGTTACACGAGTGGGCCCAACGTAATAGCAGAAACCCTTATAATGTGAGAAGGGAAAACAGGAGACTCAGACTGAAAGCCAGTTATGGAGATGAAAGCAGAGAGCTGTGAAGTTAGGCTGCTGGCTTTAAGATGGAGGCAGGTCCCACAGGCCAAAGAAAGCAAGTAGCCTCTGGAAGCTGGAAAAGGCAAGAAAACAAATCCTCTCCTAAGAAGCCTCCAGAGGGCGTGCAGCTCTGCTGACAATCTCGACGTGAGGACTTCTGACCTTGAGAGCTGTAAGATAGTAAATGTGTGTTGTTTAAAGTCACAAAGTTTGTGCTAATTTGTCACAACAGCTAAAACTAATGTAGATGCCAAGTTCTAAGACATAAGATTGAGGTAAAGACAGTGACTATGTCAGAAAAATGGAATCCTACCCCGTCCTGATTCTGAAATCCTTTTGGAAGTAGCCCTTCATATCCTAGGATTATGAGACTGATCTTCATCAGGAAGAGATCAACCTGAAGTGCTCAGAGTAAGATGTTCTGAATTTGGAGACTACAGACCCCTCAGGAGATGTCCAACTACTCCCCCTACAAAGTATATGCATTTACCTGGGAAGAGTGTCTATAGCTTCCCTTGGTTTCTCAAAGTGCAGGAACTCAAAAATTTAAGAACCACTAAATTTGAACAAGGTTTACCATTTGTGTAATTTAATTAAGTAATCTGTAAAATTGCCAATTATCATTAAAATTGCAATTGTATGAGGCTATGAGAGATAACAATCTTTCAGCGACTGCAATGAGTTCTTTCTGGCCTGCTCAGGGATCCAAGTGGAGCACACTTCACAAATGGGGGATGCTGTCATTTACGCTACTCGAGTGGCCCCTACAGGCATTGTGTTGGTAACCAGTGGACTTTTGGATCTGTGACCAGGCACATTAGTAGCCATGTAACTGAATATGGTCTCACTTAATTCTCTTGGGGGTCAGAAAGAGTCTCTTGAAGCATCTAATTAATCCAAAGTGATCTGGGATTTCAAGGCAGGCCTGAATTTTCTTTGATTCTAGAGAGCAGTGTGGTAGGGGAAGAATGAATTAGGGATTCTCAGGTACCACACAAGGAAGAGGGTGTTTTGAGCAGCACCTATAGCTAGGCAGTGGTTCTCAGGTGTGGTTCTGCACCAGCAGCATAGAAATTCAATTCCCTGGCTCCCCTCCAGACCTACTGAAACAAACCCTTGGGGCCCAGCAATGTGTTTTAACAAGCCTGTCAGGTGTTTCTAATGCCAAAGTACAAAATCCCTTATCTGCTTATAGAGCAGTTTGCATTAATTTTCTATTCAAGAAACAATATTCAAATGTTAAGTTAGTTTTCCAGGATAGAGAGGGAAAGAGGGAGGGAAAAAGAGGATGGCAAAGCAAATCAACAGGAAAAGGAGAAATCAATTTGGATTTTTCTTTTCTTTTTTCTTGGTTTTTTTTTTCCTCTCTTCTTTAAAAAAGAAAATGCTAACACAATCCTTTCCTGATTACCTGTGACTGCAAATAACTACTTCTTTCTAGGACACTCTTCTCCTAGGAAACACTAGGAGACTGTGAGGAAGTCTCCAGGGGTTTATGAGCCTCCTGGGCATTTTTCCCATGATTAGATTTTTATCATCAGGTCAATAGTTCAGCCTTAGCTAATTTCCTGTAGTCTGAACAGCTAAGCTTATAATATCAAGCATGTCAGGGTCAAATTTGATTAAAGCAAAATGCTAAGCCAACACCAATGGACATAGCAATCTGATTTTAAAATTTCTTAGCTATCCTAATTTGACATCATCATTCACCTCTAGCATGACCTTTCTTAGTTTTAATGTCCAACCAGGTAAACCTAAAACTACGGTCACCATATGACAAACACTAAGCAGGAAATGATGCTGTGACAGCAGGCATAAACCAGGCAAACAAGGACAAGTGATCACTATTTAAATCCTAAAGGCTAATATAAATAGGAGAAGATTACCAGGTACCATGAATTGCAGTGAATGCTTCAAAGACCCTTTTCTCAGCTCTTAATTTGTATCATATTTTTAGGCACGTCCTCAGCTTTGATTTCTGCCATCTCAAACATTCACCTTATCCTGACCACTGGCATTTCCTTTGGTTGATGGACTAGATGTCCTTGAAGTCTAAAGGTAACCTTACAGGTGAGAATATAGCCCTTGTGGACCATCCAACAACTCCCTTCCAGTCCATAATCATCACTCAAGCTCAGTCTTCATATAAGATCTTTTATTAAAATCTTCTTGTATTTGTTTGCAGTACTGTAATTTCTTATTTAGGGTATTCATTATGGGGATGACTATTACAAATTGTCTTATTTTTCTTAATTATAACATTTGTATTAAAATCAACTGAGTTTTCAGAGTGCAAGTAATCAATGTTATCTAGCATAGCTTAGGGTCTGATCATCATCATCTACCCAGCTAAACTTCAGCAAACATAATCACATCTGTATCTTCATTAGGCAAATTTTACCTACCCTCAGATGGTAAAAATGTCCTGTTTTATTGCCAACCACTTCCCATTACTTTCCATCAAAACTCCTCTTTCTCATTTGGTATTCTCTCCATCAGTTATGCACTTTTTCCCTATACTTATCCTACCAGTCCCCTGGATCTTTCACTGTTTCTAAGTTTACTCCTGAAAAAGAGAGGAAGAGTCCTCACCTTGCATCCTCTTTCAGCTACCATCCATCTCACTATTGCACCCCTCTGTAGCTACCATCCCATCTCACCATAGCCAAGATTCTTAAATATCTGTCTGCTATGCCCTTGTTATTTCTACTTCCTTACTTCCTCTGCATCTTAACTCACTTAAATCTTCTTTTTGATGCCATAATCACATCAAAATTGCTCTCTAAAAGTCCTTAATGATCAACATGGTGTTAAATCCAATGGCTTTTCAGTATTTTCTGTTTAGATTCACATGCTTTATTTTATTAACACATCTGACAACTTATTTTTTCTTGAATCTCTTGCATTCTAGTGTATTTCTCTTGACTTTCTCTGGATTCTCTTCCATTTCATCTTAAAATCCTTTGTCCTCTTTTTTTCAACTCATTTTTAAAATACTGATGTATCTCAGGATTTCAACCTGTTATATTTCCAATCATAATAAACTGCAGCATTATCCATCTATTCAAGTATTCAAGTCAGAAACTTTTGTCTGATCAGAGGCAGAAATTACTCCTTAGCTTTCCACATGATAAGATCTTAAAATATTTCTCTTAAATATCTCTCTGCATTGATCACCCTTCCCTCATGTCCTTCTCTACCTTGCTAATTCATACTCATTATTCGATAATCATCAGAGATTTTGTCTTTATCAGGAAAACTTCCTTTACTCCATAAGCAATTTCGGAAAAGAGCCACATTAAGCAAAGTTTTAAGTATTAAAATAACTGAGTCCAACTAGCTGCACATTTCTTGTTCACACTAAGAAAAGCAATGCAAAGCCTTTGAGTTATGACCTCCATTTAAGTTCTGCTGGCTGTCTCTTAGAGCCTGTTAACTGGCCGTACTATCTGGCCTTGTTTTCCTTATTAAGAATAACCAAGCATAAAGCTATAAAACTGAAACGGGTGAAATACTCAACATAAGTTGCATACTAGGAGAATTGCCAGCTATTCTAGAATAGCTCAAGAGAGCCATAGTAGACTCTAGAAGTAAACTGAGAAGTAAAATTTGTTTCAGTCCTTCCTTTCATCTTCATGATGCTGTTATCTTTCTATGTCTTCCAGGTTATAGATATTTGGAGTCCACTTGCTCCATATTCCTAATATTATGTCTATTATTATTGTTTTTTTCTTAGAATTAAATAAGCTAAAGGAAGTTGATGTTAAACATGCTTACATAAAACTTATGCCCATTTGAATAGGGATAGAATTGGGTACTGAAGCAACGCATATGATAATATCCATTAAACCCGAAGTCAGACAATTCATTTCATAAACTTATCCTAAAAAAAATGCTACATACCTAATTGCTGACTATCACTATGGTCACCTTCAAAGTATGTCTCTTGGGAAGCTATGCACCAACGCCAGTGCCCCAAATCTGACAAGGTTATATGACACCTTGCTGAGTTGTTTGTGCAGTGCTGCCAACATACGCGCATGGTGGCAAGATCACAAACTAAACTGTTAGATTTAAGTACAACAACAGCTCTAAGGGGCCATTCCAGAAAGAGTTCCAAAATTGCTTTGAAGGGTGGACTAGGCGCTGGTGTTGGTGCATAGCTTCCCAACGAGAGAGCTTTGAAGGTGACCGTGGTGATATTCAGCAGTGAGGTATGCAGCACTTATTCTAGGATGAGTTCACAAAATGAATTGTCCTACCTCGTATAAATAAATACAATATTAATGATTGAATTCAGAGATTCTGTGACAATGTGATTTGTATGCAGTTTTTATTAAAACACTTATTTTTCATAAGTTTAAGAAATAAATCATTTTAACTAGAGTAGAAAGTGAAATGTTAGCAAGATGCATGTAAAAATTAATGAGAGAGAAATTACCTTTACTGTACCCAGTAGTGCTAAACGAGATATTAAGACCACTCTTCCCACCCAGAATAACTCTAACACCTGCATAAAATACTGTGGAGAAAATGGAACGACTCAGGCCCTCTTGCCTGCTTCCTCCGGAATGCCACGCACCTGTAATGCAACCGTGACGGTGGCACTTCCCCAGGTGGCGGCCGTTTTGTTGTTTATGCACCTTATGTGCTCTCTACTTGGCTGCCTGCCACCTTTATTCTCCTACCTGTATAAGGGGATTGGACTCTCCGGGATGGAACTATGAGCCATGGACTATGTATGGGCCATGGGCTACTAGCTACGAGCTATGGAGGGTGAACTCCCAGATGCCGTTGGGTTGCTCTCCCCTTCTGGAATAAAGGCCGTGTTTAAGTTACTGCATCTCATCCATTCTTCTTCGGTCTGCCCAGATCCAGTGCTAACCTCCCTGGCCTCAGTCATTTGCAATACAAATACATTGTGAAAAAAATTTTTCAAAGTGATGATAATCCTAATATGGTAGTAAAGAATCTCTGGATGAGAAGACACAACTGCACAATTGAGTCTCCACAGAAATGTGGAGAAAATCCCTTTGGGGCTGCTTTGGCCCAGGGGTCTTTGATCAACCCAGAAGTGGTGGCAGGGAAGATCAGCAACACTATTGAAAGAAATTCAAGGACATGGGGATAAAAGTTGCACTCCAGAGTCCACCATGGTGGGACCCTTGGAAGCCCACAATGCTGTAGGGATCAGAAGATTGCATTCTAGGAGGTGGGGTAAACTGGGAAGTGGCAAACAGCTTTGGAGTATCTCAGGGGTTCTGAAAAAATCCCAATCCTAGCACTTAGCACATTCAGACTTAATGTACCTAGTATCAGTAGTATTTGAGTTAAATCCTATAATCTTGCTACTTGCCTTCTATATATTCTGCCTATTTGTTGTTCCTTTTTTAACTTTTGTGACTTCTTTAACCATTTTCCCATTTACCTGCCTCTTAAATTTTATCTTGATTGAAGTTTGAGTTTCTTGAATCTATGGATTGAAGTCTTTCATTAGTTTGGGGAAATTCTTAGCTGGTATCTCTATCTCTTCAAATATTACTTCTGTCCCATATTCCCCCCTTTTGGGACTTTAGTTAAATGCATAGTATACATTCTAGAAAAATACAACTCATTTAAACTTATACTGAATAGTCTTCTATTAAATAAATTCATTTTGTAATTAACATTATGAAAAGAGGGAAATTTTACAGGTTCAAAAAAAGTATGGCATAAGTGAATGACACATGAAAAATACTTAATAGATTAGTTTTACCACTTTTACATTTTATGGTTTTCATTATAAAAATTAAGATTAAAATAAACCAAGTGTGTAAGAAAAACTTTCAGATTTAAAACTTTGTGATAACCTTTAGTGAAATTAAAATTTCTGAGTTAAAGCCTTAATGTTTAAACTAAACTTACCCTATTTTATTTAGAAATGAGAAGAGTAAGTCCATAATCACAAAATAATTTGAACATTTAAAAATATGTTATTATAAATTAAAATATTTTTAACTGCAAGATAAAAATTTCATTTCTTAATTTAAAATTCCAGAACATGAACATAAAACCCACATCATTCAAGCTGTAACTTGATTCTTATTTGAAATTCATCATGGAATACTAGAAGAATTAATCTCAATAAAAATATTTAAGCCTCAAAGTTATTGGATATAAGATTATAGTCAGGAGAACTAGATTTCTATTTTATATTCTGCCAGTTAGGAGTTTTGCGACCTTAGATACACTTCAGTTCTCTGTGTCTAAGAATCGTTTCTTATGTAAAGATATTTTCATGACAAAGGTTACACTTTTTATTTATATTACATTTTAGATATTTGTATACATGATTTATGTATGAGTGTACATGTACAAGAATATGTAAATATATAAAGAGTAAGACATTCCTCTACTTAAAGGTTTTTTTTTCAAATTTTATATTTATTGCTTTGCATCCACATAAATTTTATCTCAGCAATAACATTCTACACAGCAAAAGTGTTTCCAGTACAAAGGGGGTAGTTTGATTTTAATAATAAATAGCCACTGTTTACTCACTAGTTTTCAAACCCCGTTAGGTTCTGCTTTCTGAACACAAGAATATATGAACAATATATTTTTCTACTTTTAAATAACTTTTAATAATTACAATCTGGATGAGTGCCAACATTAACACACACATGAGTCACCAGGTGATGGGGTTAAAATGCATGCTTGGATTCAGAAAGATGCTGCATTTCTAACAAGTTCCCAGGCGATAACCATGCTACGGGTGCACTGACCATGCTTTGACAGCAAGGGTGAGCCTTCTGTACTGACTTCTGTTAATAAGTTCCCCAGGCTTTTTTCTTCTTTTCAATTGCTTATTCCCTTTGGTGTTTGACATTCAGTACTTCTCCTTAGGTTATTTCACTAGTTCCTAGTGTTATTTATCCCTCTTGAAGTAAATCTACATGTTAGAAGATAACCCTAAACATTTATAACTTATTTTTCAACTGATTGTGCTGTCAGTTACAGATAACAGTTGTGAAATAGGATAGCTTTCCCCCTTTATAAAATACATCCCCTTTCTTTTTATAGCTCTATCTTCTGTAAAAGGAACACTCACTTGGGACCAAAGAAACTAGAGGCCAGAAGTACAGATACTAGACTTCAATCCAAATGACTTCAGGGGCTGCACACCACACAGGTACAAAGAAAATGAGGTACAAACAGAAGAGAAATGCATTTACTAAAGGAATCCTGGAGTTTAAATTTAGTCACCTCACAAGGGAACTTTATTTTGCAGATCTAGAAACTGACAGGAATGCCTGGGATAAAAGTAAACTGTCTTAATCTGGTGCCTATCTATCTTTATATATGCTCCATAGAGTTTTAATTTTATCATATTAATTTGGCAAAGTACTGGACAGTGAAAGCTCCTTGGGTCTATCTTTTCCAGGTATCATCCTAGGCCTAGTTTAGGGTGAGTGAAATGCCAGACAGACTCATGACCCTGCTTGTTGATTAAGACTCAAAAAAAAATCACCATACTAGCAGTTTTCAGCAGTACCTTCCTGAATCGGCCTTCTACATTTCTAATCTATGG
Organism: Lyroderma lyra; assembly: GCA_004026885.1. NCBI lineage: Eukaryota > Metazoa > Chordata > Mammalia > Chiroptera > Megadermatidae > Lyroderma > Lyroderma lyra. The sequence continues at coordinate 382,977 of PVJL010000226.1, read as the reverse complement.
TTACCTATTTCTAATACACTAATGTGTTGTGTGTGTGTGTGTGTGTGTGTGTGTGTGTGTGTGTGTTGGAGGTCATTAACTTCTCGTTTTAGTTGCTAGGTCTCCATTTCAAAAGTAGATACATCCAACCTTGAGGTAGAGACTGATGAATATAATACAGAGATCCAAGATATTGAACTTAGGGCAATGACTGAGTGGAATTTTTGGGTTATCTTCCTTATAGTAGGGGCAGATGTATTCTGTTTGGAGGATAGAGAGTGAACCAATTAAACCAACACTGAATAACCAGAATGGTGGTCTTTGGTTGTCGTTATGTTGTTTACCAATATTTCCAGCTCACTTCTTTCCAGGCATATCATGGAAGGTACGTCTATTCCTATGAAGTTATAGATGGGCATGGGATTTGCTGTGGACAAGCAAGTGTGATCACAAATGATGCATATTAATTCAGTAAGGAGGTCTGATGATCACAGAAGCTTCTACCTCCTGAGTAACTACATGAGGCGGAGCCCTCTCTGACCCATGCTGAACATATGCTACAAACAAGTAAAAAATTTTATTGGGTTAAGCCATTATTATTGGGGATTATATGTTATAGAGCGCAGCCTAGTATCTATTCTGACTAATGTAGACAATTTGCTCAGTCTCTGTCCTCCTAGTCTTCTCTTTTCCTTTACTTTTCTCTCATCTCTCTTCCACCTCCCTCAAGCTCTAGTGCTTGCTTCAGTCTGAACTTCATAATTTGTGATGCGGAGTGGTCTCTTTCAGAATTCCTCAAAATACAACACATAGGCAGCCACCAATGTCTAATCTTAAGGGCAACCCTGGCAGATGCCATACTACTTAAATAGAATTCATAATGACAATATAAATAATCTCTATATCATCTGGAAATGACTCACATTAGCTAATGACTAGCCTTCCAAGTACTAGCCATATGTTTTTCTTGTAAATACTATTATCTGATGGACTGCAGCCATTATCTAAATTAGCATATATTTAAGCCTGGATGAGCAGTATGAAAACCCTTGACAGTTGGCAGTATGTTGGGATTTCTATCTTTAGCCACAGGGAATGGGAACTGTGAGAGTTTCAGTTGTTTGTCTTCCTTTGATCTGTGTGGAATACAGAGGCTGTCCGAAACTATCCAGCCATGTAATATGAAAAATAGAGACATCTATGGCTGGATTTTTTTCCAGACAACCATCATATGCATTTGTCTCCAGAAATCTTTTTAGTTAACTGTATTAATCATAATAAAAACAACTTGAAAATAATTCTAATTTCTCACCAAAGTTACCAAATATTAGTTTGATTGTTAATTTTATTTGTTAAACAACATATCAAGCCACAACACAGACAAAGACAGTTGGGATGCTTGTATTTGGGAATGAGTTTAACTTTGAGAATATACATAAAGAATCCTGCAAGTCAGTAAGTAAAAGAAACACAAAAGACAAAGAATTAAAATCAATAGTTACAATGACAAGGAATCTAAATGTTCAACAAAAATATGAAAATGGTTAACCTTATAATTAATCAGTGAAAGGAAAATTAAAGCCACAGAGATATCATTAAACCCCATAAGACTGGCAAAAAAAAAGGTTTCCCTGGTGGTGCAGTGGCTAGGCTTCGGTGCTGTCAACGCCACGGCCTGGGTTCGATTCCCAGCCAGGGAACCATCCCCCTGCAAAAAAAAACTGGCAAAAAGAAGAGAAAAAGTCTGTGAAAGAATACCACATATATTCCTAGCAGAACATAAACTCAATAAGAGACCACTATTTAATAAAATCAGTTTAATTTCACTTCTGATAATATAGTAGAGATTGCTTAGGAGTGTGACAAGTTTAATGTTGTAGGAGGTTTAGCCTAGAAAACCCTTTCCTGGGATCTAGGGGTTACAAAAGAAACTTTAACTAGGCTGGGGTAGTAGGGATACAGGAGTACAGCAAACTGTTCTAGAAGTGTCTGTCTTAAAATTTTAAAATGATAAGGTGTATTTAGCTTGTTTACTGCTTATTGCCAATGCAAACCTGGTGTTCCTTTGATGGATTGATTAAAAGTCCGTTCATTCAGCAAATACTTCAACTGCATACAGTTTATACAGCACACTTTTCTTACATTACTCTAAAAGCCCTGCACTTAAACTGATTGTGTATGTATAAGATGATAAAGCTCCTGATAGAACAAGGAGTCCTGCCAAAGATGAAAAAGTAGGAAAATTCCACAACCTAGGAATACTGCTTGTAAAGGAGAAACCTCTTTTCATTTGACTTCTATCTTTACGCATTTTTCCCCACTTATTTACAGTGGCAGCTAGTTTTTAATAATTTCCCGAGTTCAAATCCAGACACTGCCATTAATGACTATATGACCTTGGATAAGTTGTAGAACTTCTCTTTACCTCAGTTTTTTTCATTATGAAGTGGGCATCATAGCATATACTTATCTCCATGGCTATGTGATTGAGTTAAATGCATAAAATATTTCAGTAGGCTGAATCATGGCTTCCCAATATATCTGCTCCTGATTCCCAGAACCTGTATGTTATCTTACATGGTAAAAAGTGTCTTTGCACACATGATTAATTTAAGGATTATCCATGTGGGCCCTACACGCAATCATAGTATCCAAATATGAGTAAGAGGGAGGCAGAGGAAATTTGACCAGACAGACAGACGTAGTAGAAGGTGGTATAAAGATGGACGCAGGGAATGCCCACAGCCACCACAAGCTGGAAGAGGCTAGAAACAGGTTCTCCTGAGAATCTCCAGAGGGAGTATGGCCCTGCTAACATCTTCATTTTGGCCCAGTGGTGCTGATTTCAGATTTCCGGCCTCTAGAACTGTGAGAGAATAAAGTTCTCTAGTTTGTGGTGATTTGTAACAGCAGGCACAGGAACCTCATACAAATACTTAGACCCATGTTTATAACATACTACATGTTCTAAACGTTTTTGTTATTAGTATTCCAAGAAAATGGCCAGATGTCCACAGTCTGAAATACTGAGAAATGGACAGCTCAAGAACCATTAACAGTATTTTCAGAGAATTTGTTTGTGTCTGAGTACAGAAGGAGATTCTAAACTGAATCTTATTCTGAGGAAAGGCAAAACGTGCCATGTGGTGGTCCACCTTCCACCAGCAGAGCTTTTAATCGGTACAGCAAGGGAGAAGGAGCCCTGTTGCCTTAGAGGGAGGCAGTGGCCACACTCCAAAACCTTCTTCTTCTTCCACTTAATTAAGACTATGTCCTACTTATATTCCAGGCAGCAGAGTCACCTGGAAGGGCATTTGTCAAAGCTTTGAAAATGGTTGCCCCGAGCAGTGTCTGGTGCTAAAACTTGCTTTCCAAAGAATGATAAGAAACTCAGGCAGGCAAAGGAGGTCTACTATTGTGATTAGGAGATTTTGGAGTCAGATAAACTGATGCCCTACCAAGTCACTCTGCAGTTACAAGTGAATGACCCACGCAGCCATTTTACCTCTCTGGGCCTCAGTTCTCTTGGTGAACTGGAGGGTGGCGGGGTTGCCTCATTGGATTATTGGATAAATCAAATGTAAAGTAATTACGCTTGGACCTGATAAGCAGTAAATATTCAGTAAATAGCATCCAACAGTGAAGCTAAATCACTAATTTTATTCAGAGACATGGAGGGTTAATAGACAATTGATTTAAATAAGGCTAAGGGCAAGTGAAAACATTTTTGCACAAAATATCCCATTAGATTTTTTGTTTGTTTGTTTTAGCCCCAAATATTATTTGTTTATTTGCTTGGTTTTTTTTACTCTATAAAACTTAACTATCCAGTAGCCCAATGTTTGGTGGTATCATATTAGGATTGGAAAGGTTGTTCCTAAAAACAAAAGTAATAGAAGATAATACATTTTTTAATAAATTGGGGGGAAATCCTGCCTATAAATGTAGAGGCTGGTATCAAAGCAATATTAATTATAGAAATCCTCTTTTTGCTAAGTTTCAGCTCCAGAAAGGAGGTTATGAGAAATCACTTAAATTCTGCATAGCTAGATTTTAAATTTTAATGGAGGTGAAAGAACTGGCAATGTAAAGTGGCCACAGAGGCCTTGTAGAAAAGCCAGACATGTATTACCTGAATGGAGTGAGCACAAGGCCTCCCCATCTGCTCATGTGTTGAAAAACACCCCAAGATTGTGAGTAGAGTCATGGAGTGAAAACTGGGGCAATTGCCATCTGCTGTCCTCACTAATCAAAGCCAAAGGTGGAAGGCTGGATTTGGCTAACCTCGTGATCACTTACGGCCCTTACTCTTCATTGTCCACCAGAAGTCATTCTCTTAGTTACCTTCTTCCTTAGTTACCAAAATACCTACTTTTAAGTCTAAGGGTGGACATGGAACCTACTTCTGGCCAATAACAAGCCAGGAGAAGTTTGCTCAGGGGGTTCTGGAAAAGGTATTTTTTTTTCTTCAGTAATGACAAGGAAAGCAAAGAAAATCTCTCTCTCTCTCTCTCATTCTCTCTCTCCCCGCACCCCCTCTCTCAGGCTGCCCTTGATTCCAGCCACTGAATACAGATGTATGATTTTTGGAATTACAGGGCCTATCATGGGATCGTGTGAGAAAGAGTGAGAGAACTAGAGACATCAGCCTTAAACTATGACATTGTTAAGCTGCTGCTCCCACTGCAGCCACCACCCTCTTCTGGATTGCTAGTTGCATGAAAATATAAACTATTTGTCGGGCATTCTGTTTCTTACAAGTAAAAGTATTCGTAATTGATATAATACATACAAATAAATTCAGATTGTCAATGATTTAGGTTCAGGGATCTTGGAGCACACTAAGATGTAACTATAGTTGGTCCTCTGTAGCCATGGGTTCCACATCTGTGAATTCAAAGAACTGTAGAGCAAAAATATTTGGAAAAAATGTTAGTTGTTGTTGATGGTTGTGTCTGTACTGAATATGTACAACTTTTTTCCATGTCATTATTCTCTAAACAATGCAGTATAATAACTATTAGCATAGGCTTTATAGTGTATTAAGTATTATAAGTAATCTAGAGATGATTTAAAGTATATGAGAAGATGTGCGTAGGTTATCTGCAAATACAGTCGACCCCCCATTAACCGGAATTCAAATAACCAGTACTCTTAAGCCACTGGCAAAAATTTTTTTGTCAGCAGCTTGAGACTTTTGCTGGTTTCTTGAAAGTACCAGTTAGCTGAGCATCTACTTACATTTATCTGACATCTACCAATCCCGATAGGTGCCGGTTCACTGAGATTCTACTGTGCTATACATTTTCTCTAAGGGCCTTGAGTTTCCATGAATTTTGGCATCTGAAGAGGAACCATTCCCTATGGATACTGAGGGGGAGACTGCATATTACATCTTCAGGGAGATGAAGAGAAATGACTTCTAATCACTCAACCAGAGAATAGGAAGAATGTTAAGGAAAAAGATAAACCAAATTTAGTTGTTCATTTATTTGTTCAAGTATTTATTGAGTGTGTATTCTTTGACAGCCACTGTGCTATTGGGAATCCTAATGAAAGATGTGGACAAAGCCTCTGCCTTCACCTAGTGTGTACATTAATAAACTTACAAAAAAGGGGAATACTGAACTGCAAGATAAATTTTGGAGACAGTGAGAGTTCTGGGAAATAAATTTTGGGAAAGAGTTTATAATTTTGCTTTTTCTTTCCACTCCAGGAATCCCTTTATTGAAAAATAAACCAGACTCAGCATTAGACAGAAACTTCCTGATGAGATACATGGAAATTCTGAAATACACAGTATAATAAATTATAAACACTTTTCTATGTACAAAGGATGGTCATGGTAAGGTGAATGTATTAAAATAGAAATGTGGCTCTGAAAGTATGTTTTTTGAAAAGAAAATAATTAAAGACTATTAGAAATACCAGACTAGGCCAAAATTGTGATACCTTTAATATAGTTATATATATAAAAAAATATATATGTATGTAGGTATATATATATATATATATATATATATATATATATATATATATATATTACACTAAAAATTAAGGAAAATAGACATTTGAGAATAGTAAACAAAGTTATATACAATAAAAAAGAAAATATAATTAGACAATTCTCTCATTTTCTTATTCCAAACTCGTTTGCCCGTACGGTTACCCCAATTCTCTACCTTTCATTCTCAATGGAACAAGTGTCCCTGACCCTACGAGGAGCACAAAGAACCTTCTGTGCTCTGGATTCCATCCTCTTCAAGGTCTGTATTCCTCAGTTATCCTCTTGCCCCCTGCCATAATCTGTCCCTTTCTTGTGATTAATTCTCACCAGCGTAGAACAATAACCTAATGTTTGTAGCATTTTCTATCTTTAAAGAAATTCTTTTAAATCCCTGTCCCTCTTAATCTAAGGAGTTTATTGACATATTCCTCACTACCAATTTTTCCTTTCATCTCCATAGAACCAGACCTTTATCTGCCATATGCCAATGAAACTGCCCTTGTCAAAGTCACCAAGAGCCTTTATGTCATTATATTCTCTTTGCTCGTTCTCACTATACTTGATCTCTCAGCAGTATTTGACATGGTTATTCTTTCTATGAGGCTGAACTATATGAAACTTGTGTCTTTGTGGGTCTAATGTGATTTAGGCAATTTTATTTGGTTCAATATAATAGTAATTTTTTTGTTGTTGTTAACTTCCATGATTCCAGCATCCAGGGTTTTTCCCTGTCTTAGTATCTGTTCCTTATCAATCTCATTTCTACCTCCATTACCTTTGTTTTTACCTCTTTGTCACAGGCTCTATTTTCTACTCTACCTATCATCTTCCTCCAGGTGATCTCATTTATGCCCATGATTTAAATACCTCCTTTGTGCTAATGTCTCATATTTATATCATGAGTTTCCTCTTCTATGAGGTCCACTTACATTTTTGGAATTACCTACTCACCTTCTACTTTGACATCTCAAAAGCATCTCAAATTTAACATGGCCAAAATAGAATTCTTGATTTTAACCCCTCACATGCTCCTCTCCTAGTCTTCTTCATCTCAGTAATGGCACCATGGTGCTGCCAGCTATGCAAGCACAAAGACTTGGAGTCATCTGAGATTCCTGCCTTTTCCTAATCTCCCACATCTAGTCTATAGAAAGTTCTTTTGCTTTTACCTCCAAAATAATAGCACATTCATCCACTCATTTCTATTTATAATACCAAGAGCCTATAGCAGGTTTCCTCAACCTTGGCACTATTGACATTTTGGACTGAATCATTTTTCACTTTGGGGGGCTGTCCTGTGCATTTGTCGGGTGCTTAGTACCATCCTTGGCCTCTACCTATTAGGTGCCAGTAGCATCCCAGTTCCCAGTTGTGAGGACCAGAAATGTCTCTAGGGATTGCCAAATATGCCCCAGGGAAAAATCACACCTGACTGAGAACCACTGCTCCAGAACCATCTGCCACCACCTCTCACCTGGATGACAGTAACAGCCAACCAAGCATGTCTCCTTGCCTCTTCCACCTTTGACCTTGTACATTCAATTCTTCATCTACTAGTAAAGTGTTTTTTTTAATTATAAATCAGTTCATGTCATTTTCCTGATGAAAACATTTTACGTGGAATAAAACCTTTATGTGGTTATAGCCCCATTGCTCACATCTCTGGTCTCACCTCATGCAATTCACCACATTCCAACCACACCATTCCTTAAACATACAGGCTTGACATATTCTAAGAGCATTTAGACTTGTTCTTCCCTCTGTCTGGAATATTTTTCTTACCACTCAGAGCATAGCTTAAATGACTCCTCCTGAGACAGTATATCACAAACAATTTTATTTAAAAGATCCTGTGTCCTACCCCTCCCAGCTGTGCTCTATGACATTTTCTTTTTAGCCTTTTCCACTAACTAGAGTTACCTCATTCAAAGAGCTCTGTAAGAGCATCATGTTTCTTGTTTACCACACACAGATTCCTTAGTGTATATTATTTATTGATCAAATAAATAGGTGAAAAATTCAAACAATTCAGTTTTATATTAATATGAATTTGAATAACATTATGTATGACAGTCATAGCTAAATCAACTGGAAGATCCTAGTGATAATTTTCTGCTATATGTCTTTATTAGATGATCTCTAAGTCTCTTCTGGTTCTAAAATTTACCTGATAGCTCTTCAAATCATTTGCTTGTACCACATTACATCTACATATAAAATAACATCTTGACACCCTTCCTTTTCTTTGCAGAACACTGTCAGAATTCCCCATGGCAAAAGGTGTAAAGGCTATTTTGATAATTGATTTTCTTTGCTTTCCTTAACACAAAGTTTCCAGAGAACACAAATGAAGTCAAAAGTCTTGTGTGGAACCTGCTGAGAAATTCAGTAATCCTCTAATAGCTATCCCAGGATTAATTTACAGTGTGGAATGTGAATATGCCTTTGATTTTTAATTGAATATACTTTTGATTTTTCATTTATTAAACTTCAGAATATATTCAGTGTAACAACTCTGCACCAAATGTTTGTAAAGGGCCTACCATATGCCAGGAAGTATTCTAGGGGTTGTGATACAACAGCAAATAAGAAAAGCAAGTCTCTACTTTCATAATATATACAGATGGTGATAACTGTTAAGAAAGAGAAGAAAAATGAAACTGAAAATGGGTATAGATTGTGATCACAGTGAGTGATCTACTTTATATGAGATAGGAAGGGTAGAGCTCTTTGATTTGAGGCCCATATTTGAACTCAGATCTAAATTTAATGAGAGAGCAAAAACTCATATAGACACATGTAAAACTCAGATGGCATGGCTATCTGGGAGAAAAGCAGCTTTCAGTCAGAAAAAAACAGCAAGTACAAATGATGAGGAACAGCAAAGAGTCAGTGAGACTGGAGTAGAGAGACAGAAATGAAAATCAGAGAAATAATATAAGACATTCACTTGTACTTTTTAAATTATTTAAGGTAAAAATTTATATACAGTAAAATCCATAGATTCTAAGTACACAAATGAATTAGAGAATATTTCCATCACCCTAGAAACTTCTGTGACCCATCTGCATCATTCTAACCCTTCCATATTAACCAGTGTTTTAACTAGTCTCTGTCGTCTGAGTGGAATCACACAATATCCACTCTTTTGTGTCTGGCTTCATGTTTTTGCTTTTCAGATTCATTCATGTTGTTATGTGTATCAGATACACATTCTTTCTTTTTATTTCTGTGCAGTATTCCATTGTGTGACTATATTACCATTTATCAAATCTCATTGATATTTTATTTATTTCCAGTTTTTGGATATTGTGAATGGAGCTGTCATGAATGTTTGTATGTAAGTCTTTTTGTGGACATATGTTTTAATGTCTCTTGCATAAATACTTAGGATTGAGATTTTGTGGTTAAAGGACAGGTTTAACTATGTAAAAAGCTGCCCTATCAATTTCTCCAAAATGGTTGTGCCATTTTACACACCCACTGCAATATATAAGAATTCCACATCCTTGGTCATTCACCTTCATAATCCAGTGCCACACATAATCCCTCAACTCCTACTGGTACATGTTGGTTAGATTCTGCAATCCCTTTCCTTCCTTATCAGGCCCAGTATATCTGTGGTGTGGTTTTGCTGTTACTTAAGTCCATGAATGGGACCAAGTACCAAGAGGGAAGATGGGGAAATCCTGAGGGAGTCCATTGTCTTCAAAAAAAAAAAAAGGAGAATGCTAGTCATTAAGGAATCTGAGGACTCATGAATTTTGGAGTCATCAACTCCATCCCATGTATCATTGTCCCTTTTCCAATCAGAGCCTTGACCTTGGCATAGAGAATATGCATTGTTTAATAAGAGTTTAACCTTCTTTGGAGCTTTGCTACTCTTAATAAATCCTAATCCTCAGCATTCTCTGTCTTCTCACTGCAGGAATTGAGAGCCTCTCTAATGATACCAAAAAAGACCTTCTTACTTTCATACTCAGCTTTTAATTGCCAATTATCTTTTAATTTTCTTTTTCTAGAGCATCAGTCAAACTTTGCAATTGTCACCTAATTCCTTTATCTTTATAATTAGCATTTCCCCTGTATTTTTCTTTTTTTAATTGTTAAATTTATTAGGGTGGCATTGGTTAGTAAAAATTACATAGGTTCCAGGAGTAAAATTCTATAATACATCATCTGTGTTGTGTTATGTGTTCATCACCCAGAGTCAGTTCTTTTCCCAGCACCATATACATATATATATATATATATATATATATATATATATATATATATATTTTTTTTTTTTTTTAATTTATTTGAGACCCTGTCCCTTCTCTCCCTCCCCCATCCCCCATATCCTCAGATAACCACTAACCACTAAACTATTGATCATGTCCATGAGGTTTTGCTTCTTTGTTGCTTTCAGCTTTGTGTTCTACAAGTAAGTGAAATCATATGGTTCTTGTGTTTTTCTGTCTGGCTTATTTCACTTTGCATGAATGGTCTCAAAGTCCATCCATGTTATCATAAATGGCCCTATTTCATCTTTTCTCATGGCTGAGTATATATTTTTCAAATGATTGATACAGTTAAGGCGTTCCTTTGCACTAGTATATAATCCCAGTTCACCACTGGCAAAAGTTTTAACAACGACCAGTGGCTATTTGTGTTCCATTTCCCAGAAGCAGTGAGGTATTCATTACTAGCCTCACAAGTGGATGATCCAGCTCCCAAATCCCATCCACACTGACCTTCTTGGATCATTTCTGGCATGAAATGCACAGATTGGAGTCCTGGAGGCAGACTCTGAGATAAATATGAGCATGCCAAAGGCTTAATAGGAACTAATATTTTTGTCCACTATTTCTTCAGATATTCTTTCCACCCCACTAAGTCTTCCCTTTCCTTCTTGGACTACAATTAAACTACAAAAAATATGTTAGATCACTTAATATTACCATATAAGTCACTAACGTTATCTTCATACTTTGCAAATCTATGTTCTTCTCATTAGAAAATTGCTATTGCTTATAATTTCACTAATTATTTCTTCTGCAATCTATCATATAATGTTTAGACTCTCCAGTGACTTTTTCATTCCAGATATTATACTTTTCAGTTTTAAAATTAATGTGGTTTTTTTGGTCATTTTTATTTCTCTGATAGTCTCCATCTGTTTATTCTTATGACCATACTTTATGTTCTTAAATGTACTGCTGTTATGTTCTTTTCTTTTAATTCCAACATCTGGATTTTCTTGAGGTCTGTTTCTACAGACTAGAGAATTTTGAATAGAAAAGTAATATACTCTGAAATTATGTTTCTTAAAAGAATCACTCTGATTGCCATGTGGTACATGGAACTTAAGGGAACAAAAATAAAAAAATGGGCACCATTTATGAGGATAGTGTTATAGTCAGATGAAGGGTGGTGGTGGGTTAGTCTTGGGTGGTGACACTGATGCGGATGAGAGGATTCTGACCATCAGTTCTTGTTGATAGATTGGAAGGAACACTTTTATAATTAGTCCACCCAGAATACATACCTTTTGTAATCAGTCAGCCCAGAGGAAGTACCTTTCTCTTATTAGCACAGATTTGCACATGTGCATATAGAAGAACTTGCAATGGAATAATATCTGTAAAAATATCATTTTGGGTCTAACGGGTCCAGACAACAGATTTTTAAATGGAATCTCTCAAAGGTTGATGCGACGCCAATAAACAGGCTATTTTCATTAGCTTGGATACAAGTGAGCTTTTAAAGGCCAAAGATTGGTGTTAGCATTACTTTAAAGCACTGGTTCTCAACTGGGGGCAAATTTGCCCCCTGGGGGATTTTTGGAAATGTCTGGAAACATTTTCGAGTATTCAGACTAGGGAGAAATGGGGTGCTACTGGCATCTAGTGGAAAGAAGCCAGGGATATTACAAAACATTCTACCAATACAAAAGTAGTATCCATTCCAAAGGTGCCAGTTGAGAAAACCTGCCTTAAAAGTTATTACAAGAACAGAAACCTCTAATATCTAAAATCTAATTTTATGTTTAGATTCATGAGCCTGGATTCCCAGCACCTAATGTTAAGGAAACTTGTTTCATAGTGTATGCTTTTCTAATTCCAGTTAATTATAGTGCAAAGGATTATTTTATTTGAAGGTGAGCGCTTTTATTTGCTTAAAAACAAATCCTCAGTTTCAATATAAAATCCTGATATTTACTCTTTAAACCTCTTTCTATTTCTCAATTCCCAGGCCAAGCTCTCCCGGAAACGGGGTTGAGATAAAGGGAGGTCAAGATTTCAAATCCATTACTAGAGATATTGTGTTCCAAGGGACTGAAAAAACATGAAATTGTGAGTTTTGGGTGGCCCTAAGCAAGTCTTTTAAACTCTGCTACTCTTCTTAGAGTAATTATCAACCTGTCCTACTGGTTTTACGAATAGATCAGTGCTGCTATCTTCGAGAAGGACTGCATGCCTCTGCACAAGACCAACAGGTAACGCGGTCCAGCAGGTTAAGCCCGGCAGCCTTGTGTCCCCAAGCACAACTCCAAACTCTTGGAAAACACTACTCATTCGAAGGTGGGCGGAGCGGGATGAAAGAGGTGCCCCAAACCCCCCGTGGAGCAGCTAAAGCTTGGAGGGGGCGATCGGGTGGGTGGGCGCGGGCGATCGGGTGGGCGGGCGCGGGCGATCCGGAGGTCGGGCGCAGGCGCTTGCTCGCTCGCGCGCGCACCCCGGCCCCAGCGGCCAGCCCTCCCGGGCGGTCCGCCCTCTACGGGGGCGGAGAGGAGGGCGCGGCAGCCGAGGCCGCAAGGACCCGCCCCTCTGCCTTCCCGAGCGGGCAGGCGAGCGGGCGGCGTGGAGAGGCGGGGCCGCAGCTACCGGCAGTATCTACGCTTCGGCAACCTCGGAGCTGGCAGACGCTCGGGGGAACATGGCGGCGACGGAGGCGGCGGTCCCGGCGCTCCCCAACAGCGGCGGCGTGGGCGCGGGGGCCCCGTCGGGCACGGTCCCCGTGCTATTTTGCTTCTCAGTCTTTGCGCGGCCCTCGTCCGTGCCCCATGGCGCGGGCTACGAGCTGCTCATCCAGAAGTTCCTTAGCCTGTACGGCGACCAGCTCGACATGCACCGCAAATTCGTGGTGCAGCTCTTCGCGGAGGAGTGGGGCCAGTACGTGGACCTGCCCAAGGGCTTCGCGGTGAGCGAGCGCTGCAAGGTGCGCCTGGTGCCGCTGCAGATCCAGGTGGGTCCTGCGCGGGGGGCTACGCGCCCCGCCACTGATCCCAGTCCCCGTGCGTCCCTGTCTCCGCCGCGCTCCTCAGGTGCCCCGCGCCGCCCGGTGCCGGGCCCTGCGCGCCTCGCCAGCTTGGAAGGGCCGCGCCGCTATCGCAAGCCTCGGAGACCGCCCAGAGAATGTGCGGTTCCGAAGGTGACGGTCACCAGCTGTCCTCGGTCGAGGCGGGGGCGTGGGCCTCCCAGCTGGTGGCGGCGCGCGAGAACGCCCCCACGTGTGTGGTCCTCAACCGTCCGCATCCGCTTTGTGTGCCAGGGGCAAGTCCCAGTCTCCTGCGTAACCGAAGGGCTGTGCAGTAGTGGCTATGTTTTTATTTGGGGGTAATGCAGAACAGAGGGAAAAGATTGTGGGGAGTATTGGCCTTATGGTGTGTTTCCCGGAGTTGTGTTCTCCACTTGCAGCAACACGAACTTAAGAAGTCAGACCCTTTCCCCTGCCTCTTCCCCAGCTTTCATTTTCTTGACCTAAGCTTCCCCTAACCTTAAGTGAAATAACCTTTTCCTTAGCCTTTTCCTTACCTGTCACCTGAATCTGTTGATTGATTACACACACAAGCGTGCAGCCTACCTTGAAGAAGTCGTTTGACTAGACCATGACTTCCTGGTAGTGCTGGCTGAGAACGTTGTTAGACCTAAGGATTATTTTATGGCTTTTAAATATTTCTTTAAAAGCCATGCTCTAGTACTACAGTGGGTCGGGTCTTCTGTCTTGCTACGCTCAGAATTCACTGGAGGATTTGTATTTTTGAAAAGAAAGAATATAAAGGTATATTTTAGATACGACACCATCAGCATTTTTCTTTAGTTGAGAAACTGATAAGCCATTTCTTCAGAAGTCAAATTGAAATGTGAGATTCAGAATTAGGAAGTGTAATAGTTTAATATTCAAGTGTCGTTTTCTGAAGATTATTCCCCAGTTGTTGTTGGTTTTTTTTCAGCTGTAGTTGGCAGTGGAATTGGCCTTGTTCCCTCTCACCCCAGCACCCATGCCAGAAGCTTCCAGAGGTACTTTAACCTGGATAAAATTCCTGTGTTCAGAGGGCAAAGGTTTTGAGAGTCCACTGCCACCCCTGGAGAGCCTGCCCTAGAGGGATGCAGATGATTTCTGATATCCCAGACTTTGTCCTGCTGTCTCTATGGAGAATTTGGACAACTGGTTTGGAGGTGTTGACTACTCCCGGTTTTTGTTATCTTCAAGAGTTTTCATGGCAATTAAAAAAACAGTCGGGGATGAAAAGTACAGCATAGGGAGTGTAGTCAGAAATATTGTAAGAACTATATATGGTGCCAGATGGGTGCTAGACTTAGAGCGTGATCACTTCTTAAGGTGTGTAAATGTCTAATCACAGTGTTGTACACCTGACACTAATATAATACTGTATATCAACTTTAATTGAAAAATACTGCTAACAGATGTCACTCCAATAAGTCTAACAATAAAAATAAATTCAAAAATTAAAAAAAAATTTTTTTTAATAAATAAATTTTAAAAAGGGCTGATACCTCTCTGCAGCCTTCCTTGTCAGTCTGTTTAGATTACTGCTGCCACAATACCTAAGAAGTTGGATGCACCTTTGACAAATCCATTAATAAAGGCAAGAATCCATATACTGACTGAGGAAGTCTAGAGCTGTCCTGGGGGTGCAGACTTCTTTGTGATCATTTCCAGTGGTGGGTAGGAGGGAAGTAGGCTGTTACCTAGTAAAATGTTAGGCCAAACTAGCACTCCCTGTCCCCAACATCTGTAAGGTTTTTTTCTCCCCCAAGGTAGAATTTTTTTATTTTGAAAAATTCAGAGCTTGTGTCTGACAACTGTAATTAGACATGCTGGAAATTAATAATGCATACATGTGCACTTGAAATGTCTTGTACGTTCTCCAAAGGCATTATGTAATTCAGGTCACTTGTGGCTTTTGAAATACTTTGCTTGGTGTAGGAGATAACATAATAGTTAAATTTTTGTGATGATGTTTAAAATAACTGCAGTATCACTATTATATCACTATTCTATTTGGTTCTTTTTAAAATGTTAATTTTTTCACTAAATAGTCCAAGAATTCTTAGGTATCTGTTATATAATACCTTATATATTTTATTTATTTTTAATACCCTACATATTTTTAAGTATTTTTCTTTTATATCAACTCATTTTAGTAATCATAATATTTTTACTTCTGCAGCCAGGTGCCTTCCCCGATTAAAAATAATGTGGAGAGGTACACACCCATGCACGCACACATACATCCCCACATATATCATTTACCTATTCTGATAACCTATTTGTATCTAGATGAAGAGAGATATATATACACACGTGTGTGTGTGTGTGTGTGTGTGTGTGTGTGTGTGTGTATTACTCTCAGGAGAGAAAGGGAAGATACTTCTTTCCATGACCATGTCACTATATTTTTTGGATCCCAGCTATATAATCTTAGAGACATAGACATTATATGGCAAGACAAGACCATAAAGTTCATTCCACAAACATTTGGGTGGCAGCTATAAGTGCCTGGCACAGTGAATGCAAACATGGATAAGGCCCAATTCTTTTTCCAACTCTTTCATTTTGTGGAAGAGCAGAACATACAGAGAATTGCCCAAGGTTCCATGCATGGTGGACATCAGAAAGCATGTGAAGGTCCTCCCTTACAACTGACCATAGCATTCATTTTCTCATTTTATGCCAAATGAAAATATCAAGCAGAATGGAAGGAAAATAGGCTACCACTTGAGCTTGTACTGTCATTTGTTTTGACGCTGTTCATCATTTTTTGGAATAGATACTTGTAGCGTGGGCAGATTCAAGGGATGGTAGGCTCCTTCTCCCAGACACAGGGACAGAGAGCCTAAGTTTGGCCACATGTAGTCCACTGGTTAAATAATGTAACTTGTTATTTCTCCAGACATAGTCTTTAGAGCAGGGATATCCAATCATTTGGCTTCCCTGGGCCACATTGGAAGAAGAATCGTCTTGGGCCACACATAAAATGCACTAACACTAACAATAGCTGGTAAGTTTAAAAAAAAAAAAAGGTCCATGCAAAATTTTCATAATGTTTTAAGAAACTTTACAAATTTGTGTTGGGCCGCATTCAAAGTCGTCCTGGGCCACAGGTTGGACAAGTTTGTTTTAAGAGCCTCTATGACCCTGGGTCACATACTGTGTATGCTCATATATTCTCCATTTACATAGCGGTCTGAGTTTGCTTTCATGCTTATTCTGACTGCCATTGCTAGTAACCTTGTAAAAACACAGTGGTTGCTTGTGCCACACTGTCTGCACCCATATTTGATTAGGGTTCCTGATCTTTAAGACCCCCATTGCCAGTATGAGGCTGTAGCACCTTTTTCATGTCTTCTTTTATGAAGTATTCTGTCCAAGTGGCCAAGGTCTGCTGACAGCCGGGTAGCCATACAGCTCCTGTTTCAAGCACGGTTTGTGTGTCTTTAGCTTTGTGAGAATGCCTGAAGTCTGAGGAATTTTGAGATGCAAGGGAAGAAATGTAAATGAGAGGATTATGCAGTGGAAATTTAGGTCATTTTTATGATTTACAAGTTCTAAATTTTCAAAAGGTGTTTCCCAAGTTTTAACTTATGGAAACATTCACATATGGAAACTGCTGTGTTTTTGATATCATACCACCACCAGTGTGTTTCCAGCTTGTCACCAGGGAAGGCAGAGCCCAAATAGAAGAGGAGAAATGGACATTGTGAGAAAGATGCCAGTGAGAAGAGTTCTGGGACGTTTCTGAAGGCTTTGTGTGAGCAGAAGATAAGGGCTTCCCTGGGAAGGTTATTTTAACCTTTTCCTGAGACGGTTAATTGGGAAGGGATTCGGCTCCAGCTTTCCCTTCCTTGGAAGTTTATTACTTCCAAGGACATGGACATTTTATAACTAGAAGAGACCCCAGAATTGATGATGGGAAGGCAGAAATGTCAAGGTTGGGAAAGAAGAGGAGGAGGAAATGCCCCCCTTCCCCCTTGGGCGTGTGAGTTTGAAAGTGGTGATTTATTATTATGGAACCTTTACCGTGGGAGCAATGTAGGAGGAGCAGGTAGAAAGAAATATTCTTTTGCAGCCTAAAACGCAGAGCCTGTTTTGCAAGAAACAGTTCATGTAAGGCAAATCTTTTGGTGACATTTGGAAATCTACTTTATGAATCATCTTAATTCTGCAGACTCTGTTCACAAGTTAGGCAATATTATTGTGTATATACGAGGGCTGTCCAGAAAAAATCCAGCCATAAATGCCTCTAGTTTTCATGTTACATGGCTGGATACTTTCCAGACAGCCCTCACACTTCTTAAGGATATTAGTAGTAAATGGTATTTTTAACCTCATTACAGGAAACGTTTTTTTAACATGCTGAACTTCAGAGTGTAGTGTATGTTTCCTCTATGAAGGATATCACAAGTACTGATGGATTCCATGAAACTCATTAAGTCTTTGAAATAGCCCTATGAGAAAGATACTGTTTTTCTTTGTTATAGATTAAGAAACTGCTGTTTGGAGATGGTAATGGAATTGTCTAATGTAATTGAAATTAGTGAAATTGAGATTTGGACTCATATTCTAATGTCCATGGGCTGTGCTGTGTGGGGAGCCTCAGGGGAGTCCCATCACACAGACCTCTGTTCTAAGTGCATCAGTTTTGGAGCAAGGTCTTAACTATAGCTCTGGGAATCAGATTTCCTTGGAAACACTTCTGAGTGAAATAATCATACCCCCTGTCCTTTTTCTGGCTCTCCCAAACAGATCATGTCTGTTTTGTGACTCTAATAAACTGCCAACATTTTGAAAATATCACGTTTATAATTCCAAACTTGAACCATTCTTAAAGGTATACATTGTGCTCACTGGAGTAGCTCACTGAGGTACTGCTGTAACAAAGTACCGCAGACTTAGCGGCTTACACAACAGCAACTTATTTGCTCCAAATTCTGTGGGCTGGAGGTCAGGGTTGTTCCTTCTGAGGGCTGTTGAGGGACAATCTGTTCCAGGCCTCTCCTCGTGGCTTTTGGTGATTTGCTGGCTAGTCTTTGGCATTTGCTCAGCTGATAGACACATCACACTGATCTCTGCCTTTATGTTCACAAGGGCTCTCTGTCCAAATTTCCCTTTTATAAGGACGCCAGTCATGTTGGACTAGGCACCCACCCTACTTCAGTATGACCTCATCTTAACTGATTATGTTTTCAATGACTGTTCCAAATAAAGTCACTTTCTGAGGTACTAGGAGTTAGGAATGCAACATGAATTTTGTGGGGTACAATTCAACATGTGACATTCATTTTGTATTACTTTTATGGAGAGAACAAAACTGATGCACTAAGCAAGGCCAGCTGCCCTGTATGTGCCTGTTCTGAGTGACAAGGGGTACCAAGCAAGGGAGGGACAGATTCTTTCCGGAGTAGCAGCCGTTGTTAGAAGGTAGTCAGAGTGTGGTAGTGAAGGAGGGTACATACTGGCACGATATTGGTAATGAAGGGACTTGGGCATGAAAAGTCTTTTTGAGTATGAAATCTAAGGTCAAATCCCAGCCATGACAGTTCTTTAAGAAAGACAAAAATTTTATACTAGAAATTGGTCTCTTAAACTCTTCCTTTAGGAAGCCATTGGCTGGGTTCAACTTTTTGTATTTGTATATATTGAAATATTTATGTATGAATATATGTAGCTATAGATATATGAAAGTGTGTGTATTAATATACACATATTTTTAAATGTAATTTCTTTATGCTTGAATATACATTGATCTGTAATTGTGATAACACTTGGTCAAGTTCACTTTTAATTTGCTGTCTTGCAGTTGCAACTTGTAGATGTTTGATTATGAGCATTATTTTTAGTTATCTAAAAGGTTTTGTTTTAAGACTCATGAGTCAAAGAAAGAAGTCCCTGAATTATAGAATCAGTGTGTAATTTAACAGCAGCTTTTGACATTCATGTGCATTGTGATGGTGGAGAGGGGGTGATGGTTGGACATGGTTAGAATTTTTCAGGGCTGTTTGGTTTGGTTTTGGGTTTTTTGGTTGGGTGGGGCTTGTAGCCTCAAAGCCTCTTTTGACTTGTAAGGTATGGAGGTCATTCATAAAGTAGCATCTTTTCTCTTCAACTACCATTGCATAGGGAGACCATTTTTAAAAATAAACTTCTATGTTACTGTGGCATATTTCTCACAACTAGGGAACCAGTATTAGTACATTACTATTAACTGAGCTCCACCTTTTTAAAAATTTAACTAGCTTTTCCCTAATGCCCTTTTTCTGTTCCAGGATCCAATCTAGGGTACTAATTACATTTAGTTGTCATGTCTCCTTAGCTTCTCTGGGCTCTGACAGTTTCTCAGACTTTCATTGTTTTTGATGCTCATGATAGTTTTGAGGATCCTAGTCAGACATTTTCGTAGGATGTACCTCAACTTGGGTTTAATCTGACTTTTTTTTCTCAGGCACATACTGGAGTTTTGCGATTTTGAGAGGAAGATCATGAAGTCATTCTCATTACATTATAGCAAGGCTACATACCATTAACTTGACATCATTGATTACCTTAATCTGGCAGTGTTTGCCAGGCTTTTCCACTGGACATTTACTCTCTTCCCTCTATACTCTAATCTGAGGAAGCAGATTACTAAGTGCAGGCCACCTTCAACAGGATGTTGGCAGTTAAACTCCAGCTGCTTGAGAGGAGAATAGGCATTTTTGATTCACTGAATTTTAACAGGTCACCCCTGCATTTAAAATGTGCCTTGCCACCTAATCTCTCTGTTTTCTTTGTCTGTTTACTGAAAGTTTATAGATGGGGAGTTCCTAGACTAAAAAGATTTTACAGAATGATAAGGATTTTAGGGTTGCATTTTCTTTCCTCCTCAATCTGTGTCTAATCTGACATATATCTGATGTGGTCCCCTGCACAGAAAAGGATACTTCACTACTGAAATGAGATACAGGGAAGCACCATGTAACAGGAACCCCAGTAGACCACAACTCTGAATGTTTAGGATTTCTGGGTATGTAAGGTTTGCTTCCATCAAATGTCCAAAATATTTTTAATATTTTGACCATTTTTTTATTGTGGTTCTGGGATATTATATAATTCAACATTTTCTTAACAAGTGTGCTAAAATGACATCCCAATTTATAAGTCATATACAGCTTGTTACTCCTTCACTAGAGATCTGGATTATAGAACAAGGTGAGTTTTGATCTGCTTTTGAATCTTTTCTCTGTCAGCTATCATTTCTGGCTGTCAATTTGCCTACATCCAGCAGTTTCCTTTCTCATTTGCTGTTATAACCTGTGAAGTTAGGATCCAGACAACCAAACTTGTTAGGAATGTATACCGATTTAGTCAGTACAGTCTGAGATAAGATCTGAGAGCTGGAGATCTAAGCAGGTATAAGCTGTTTGCTAATTCATGGCCATCCAACATACTTATGCAATTGCCCAGGAGTTTTATCTTGCATGTTTGCTGGTTCTCACATGTTGCAGAATGGTGAGATTGCCTCAGTAGCATTACTGTAATTGAGACAGGCCAGTTGCAGGTACACAGCTTTTCATAGAGTGAGCCCTGAATACTTTGTGAATGACTAGGACCCATGGTTCAAATTTATAAAAATAAAAATATATAGATTTTGAGCCTTTGTAACCAAGATTTAATGTTTACTGGGAATCTAAAATACATAGGCACAAATAGTGGTTTTTCTAAAAATAGTTCCCTAAGTACACATATACACATCATACTCACTGCTTTTGAAAATGACCCAAATGGGAGGCATAATGCTTGCATTAAAATTTTAAGTAAGAAAACAGCCAAAGATAGAATATATAATTTAAGATGCTTGAATATTTATTTTAATCATACTTTATTGGCAAAGTAGAAAACCCTACACATGACATGAACTTGATGTTGGTTGATCAGTACACATCTATAGTTAGTACCAGAGGGAGATTGAAGTACCAGAGTCCCTCAGACCAGGACATAGATAAATAAAGTACACGTTGATTAGAACACTCATACTATTAAGGATAAAAGATTCCTTTTAATGAGTCACTTAATTTCTGTAGTAATTGTTTCCTGAGAGGCTGCGGCCAGGCTGGTGGTGAAGCCACCACCATGTAATCAGGACAGAGGTTTCTCTAGAAAATCGCTAGTAATTATCATTCATGAATGGTTACAGAGAGCAAAACAGGTTAATTAGAGGAGAAGTTTAAGAGGTGGCTGGTAAGAGTAGTGGTATGGGTTCATTCAGGAGCAGATTGCATCCTTTTACAGAGCTTTCTGTAATTTGAGAAGGTGGAAAGAAAAGCACTATGGACTTTTAAGAATTCAATGAAATTAAATTCTTATATTCATTAGTGAGTTTCACTCTTGGGTAGCTCATATTGGGCCCAAGTTGTTAGTTAGAGTAGACCAGCTATAGCAACTAATGTAAAGCTTGGTAATCAGATACCCAATTTTTCATCTTAATTCATTGATTGTGATAAATACATTTAAAAATGCAGATGTCAAATTTATGTCTGTTCATTTTACAATAGTGATGTGCTTGACTTCATTCCATTATATGTTTGTAAATGCTAAGAAAGTATTCTTGAGGATAGCATCTTAATATTTATATCTTGATGACAGCAGTAATTCTGGAATTGTTTCTGTCTACTTTTTTAGTTTCACGTTCCATGGTCTGTGCTACAGATTATTTTAAATCTTACTCTGTATGTGTAAACGAAGCCATCATCAAATGTAAGGTTTTTACTATTGTGACATTTTTTTCTTATTATAAAAGTAATACACATTTTTAACATAGCATGTGGAAAACATTCTTAAATAGCTCTTGAAAAATATAAGAAAGGTACGAACAAGACAAATAAAACCTCATAGACACAATAGATTAGTGGTTACCAGAGGTTAAGGGGGGAGGGGGTAGGAAAAGAGCATAAAAGGGTCAGATAATGGTGATGGAAGAACTAACACTGGGTGATGAACACATAATGCAGTCTATAGAGGATGTATGATAGAACTGTGCACTTGAAACCTATATAATTTTACTAACCAGTGTCGTACCAATAAATTTAATAAAGATTAAAAAATATATATGAGAAAGGTATAAAGAAAAAACATTACCAGCACCCTTAACTATATATTAGCTTCTACTTTTTCATATTTTTACTACAGTTATTGAAATACTATTAACCTATGCGGTTTTTAAAGTTAGTATTAGATTATGAGCATTTATTCTTACATGGCACAGATTTTTTTAAAACATACTCACATATGCATATGTTATTTTAATTGGCTAAAAAGTGCTTTGTCATGTGAATGTGTTAAAATTTGTGAAATCGTTTCTGTATTGTTGGTCCTGGGTTTATTACTGATTTTCAATAATAAAAGCAATTCGGTGAACATCTTTGTGGATAATTTTTTTTCGTAATTCAGAGCATTTCTTTTGAGTAATAGTTGTAGAAATGAACTTACACGGTCAAACAGTAGGAACATTTTTCTTTCTTTATTGACCTCCACTGGAAATAAATGTCATTGTATAATGAGTGCTAAATCATTCTTTTTTCTCTTTTCCTCAGCTCACTACCCTGGGAAATCTTACACCTTCAAGCACTGTGTTTTTCTGCTGTGACATGCAAGAACGATTCAGACCAGCCATCAAATATTTTGGGGATATTATTAGTGTGGGACAAAGATTGGTATGCTTGTTTATTTTTTTCCAATTCACTGAAGCATAATATACATTCATATGTACATACACGTGTGTATTGCAAATTATCTTTGTGGTTTTTGTTTTGCTTTGCAGTTACAAGGGGCCCGGATTTTAGGAATTCCTGTTATTGTAACAGAACAGTACCCTAAAGGTCTTGGAAGCACTGTTCAAGAAATTGATTTAACAGGTGTAAAACTGGTACTTCCAAAGACCAAGTTTTCAATGGTATTACCAGAAGTAGAAGCAGCATTAGCAGAGATTCCTGGAGTCAGGAGTGTTGTGTTATTTGGGGTAGAAGTAAGTACCTTTTGCTGTATTTTGGACATCTCATTTCTAGAAAACTTGATTCCAGAATGCATTTTTGTATATAAGATTCCATGTATGCGGTAAAAAAAAAATAGCCACCATTTATTAAGTGTTGACTATTTGCATGGCACTGATCTAAACACTTTATATATATTAATTCATTAAACTCACAGCAACCCTCTGAGCTAAGTTTTCTTGGTCTTCCCTTAGTATAGGTGAGGAAACTGAAACACAGATGCTATATAACTTGCCCAAGGTCACACAGCTAGTTGAAGGATGGAGCTAGATTTGAATCTAAGTTGCTAAATTCTTGAGCCATTACATTTAACCACTACTTTTGGAACACATTTTCACCAAAGGTGTTACTTTTATTTATGTGTTGTAGGATTTCACGGTCATATTTTTGCTCTAGAAAAACCTTAGAAGTCATGTAGTTTATTGTCCTTCACATTTGAATCACATACATACCTTTGTAGAGGAAAAAATAAATACTCATGGATTCCTGATACTGATCAAAATGATTTTTTGTTTGATTTGGTTTTTTGGACATGTGCAAACAGAATATAAGTACTTATTCATAGCTTGTAAACAACTAAATTTTTTAAATTATGAAAAAAATTATAAAAATGAAATCCAAATAATAATATTAATTTAATATATTTATAATGTTTTGATAGATTTTAATAGTGGAAAGATGTCTCGGGTTTAGATGTACATTAAGTATCTGTTATTTTTACTTTAGTGACAATACAGAGGAAGCCTGTTTTTATAAATATGTCACCCCAAATGCTATTGCTGA
This sequence comes from Lyroderma lyra, assembly GCA_004026885.1. NCBI lineage: Eukaryota > Metazoa > Chordata > Mammalia > Chiroptera > Megadermatidae > Lyroderma > Lyroderma lyra. The sequence continues at coordinate 358,893 of PVJL010000226.1, read as the reverse complement.
CTTCTGCACTTTTTTGTTCATTAATCATTATTAAACCTCATGCCTAATGAAAATGATCTTTGAACAGTCCTCCAGTGCTAATTTTAGTGAGGTGTCAGTTGATAATTTTCCAAAGCCCTCTTGTCATGTAAAAATAAGTGGCATTATTGGCATCCTGGCATTATTGAAATCTGCTTTCATTGATGGTTTCATTGGTAATCAGTTATTTTTGGAGCCTGTTGTTACTCTTTATTTTTATAAATTTGTTACAAGTTAGCACTTACAAAGATGGGACCTGTATAAATACATTTACTGGTGATATACAAGGGCTGTCCAGAAAGTATCCAGCCAGGTATTACGAAAAACAGAGACATTTATGGTTGGATTTTTTTTTTCCAGACAGCCCTTATATACTGGGTATTTTTTGCCTTTGTCACAAGTTATTTTTAACTTGGCCTGCCTTTACTCCTGGGTACCCTGGGACAACTCCGTTTTCCTACTACTTTCTCAGTCTGTGGTACTGCAGATTCATTATTTGTGTTTGGCACTTGGTGTCAATTCAGATATAACCCTCCACTGTGAGTGGCATCCAGGTGACATTGAGGAAAATCTTTTTAAAATTCTCACAGAGCTCTAAGAGTATGATTGTGGATCCTAGTTAGCAAATGTTAATATAATCCAATTCCCAACTTTATACAGAGGAAACCAAAGCCAGAGATGTTTATGCCCAAGATTACCTCGCAGGTTAGACAAGGTTGATAGACCAATAGTGCTCTTTCTGCTCTATTGTGTGGTTGCACATCTGTAAAATACCTTTCATTTACTGCATTATTAATTACAGTTTTTTACTTTCCTGCTAGACTCATGTGTGCATCCAGCAAACAGCTCTGGAACTAGTTGGCCGTGGTATTGAGGTTCATATTGTTGCTGACGCCACCTCATCAAGAAGCATGATGGACAGAATGTTTGCTCTTGAGGTAATTGTCCTGCTTTAAAATAAATCGTTTGCACTTTTCCAAATAAATCTGAAGAGCATTGAGTATTTAACGGCCGTAAAAGATTCACCTCTTAAATTTGAGCTGGTCAAACACAGATTCATTGATTTTTAGAGGTTGGACTGTGCATTGACCAACCTTTGAGGTCTCACCACCATATTCTATTGTATATATTCTGTTTCCTTAGATCTAAATTACTAGTGACACCAAAAGCTCCTTTATATCTTTTGTCATAAGCTTGCTATAGTTTTATGCATGAACTAAGAGGTATTTTAATAAGCTAAATCTGAACCATTTAGAGATTGGCAAATTAAAAACAGCTCGCCTGGGTTTAACTCAGCCAAGATCTAGCCAAACCTAGGGCATAGTGGTCCTCAGCCTGATTCGACCTCAACAGGTTTCCTCAGACTTGAATTTCTGGGGGTAAGAGGTATGTCACTGACTGTGGGCACCACTCTCATACTGTTTCATGGCTCTGTGCACTAGAGTCTCAAGATGTACCACAGAGTCAGGGAGTCAATAATCTTTTGTCAGTGTTGCATAGTAGTAGTCTTACTTACATATTTTCTATTCCAAGACTGTTGAAAAGCAAACTACCACATAATCCTTTGAAACATTCACTCCATATTGTAGTTTGTCTGTCTCTCTCTTTCTCTCTTTTATGTTTAATTCTAATTTTCTAGTAATTTTAGAGTAATATACATATGGATTAAGTTGCTGAGTTCTTTAACTGATTATTTTTATTGAGAATGGGAAATAAAATATTTTTTTGAGACCCTCCCATGTTCCTTGCACAATCCGACCTATGAACGACTTTCTCTGTAGGATTGCTGAATCATCTTTTTAGCTTCAAGTGTTGCCTAGGGTGGTGAGGTAGGCCGTGTGAGGAAGAGTCAGAGGGAGGAAGGAATAGCACATTCCGTATGGAGAGCTGACACAGAGGTGGGTGGGTAGACGGCGGCAGCAGCTGTTTAAGGCCCTGGCTGGCCGTCCCGTCTCTGTTTTATTCCTGAAGCAGTGAGTCCTGTTTTGGGATTATAGGTGGAAGTGGTTTTATTCATTTTGTTGAACTATTTTTAAGTCCATTTGGGCTATTAGTTTCTCTGGGAGTTAAGTACTAAGTGTTGCTTTTTCCCATCTCAGCAAAGATCTTTAAGCTGTTCTTACAGCCATGAGTTAACCCAACCAGACCGCCATACCGATTTTTCAGTCATTTCCAAATCTGCCGCTAGACCGCTGCACCTAATTTTCAAAATGAAAGGTAGATCTATTTTCTACAATGTCTCCAAGTTCCATCTTATTCTAACCACTTGTTTGCATGGAACTAACATTTTTCTATATCATGTAGGTTTTTTCTCTTTAATGCTCAGGAGCCCAGGTATAGGGGACCGTTAGGTTCAGGGCCTCAGGTCTGGTAGGGTTAAGCAACTTCCACTTTTCAAATTCCTCTTTGACTTTAAACACTTCCACTGTCAGATCTTCACCATCTCGTCAAGCAGCTCTTTTCCTCTGTGGATAATTTATCTTTCCAGTAATGCGAGGTCCAGAACCTGAAGTGTTTCCAAGGAAGTGAAAACTAAAAACAGAAAAAAAAAACCCAGAAATTCTCCTTGCTTGTAAAGACATTTCAAGGACTCTTGTTCTGCAGTCATGTCTTTGTTATGGCATTTATTACAGAAGATTTTGATTGTTGTCTTCTTGTAAGACTCAGAATAAAAACAGTCAGCTGTTTACCATCTGAACATTATACTTTGGGAGAGGTAGTCTGTAATTTCAGTGATTCGGAGTCCAAACAGTGGAGTGACAATATGGGTGTGAATGCAGGGTCTAGCATGTTGTAAATTTGTGTCCATGGACAAGTTATCTAATATCTGTGCTTCAGGCTGCTCGCTGGTGAAATGGAAATAATAATAGCTAGTCCATGCCAGGATTTGGGGGAGGATTGAAATGAGAGGATGTATTGATAGCCCTTCGTACCGTGCCTGACACAGTAAACACTCAAATGTTAGCTGCGGCTTTTGTTTTCATTGTTGTTATTATTTGTTGTCTTCATGAGGTTAGTCTTGTCAGAAATATGGAAGCATGTATTGTATTAGCTTCCAGGACCCAAAAGGGACTAGTCCTGAGAAGTTTGGGGGAGGGAAAGAAAGAATCTGGGGTGGCTTTGGAAGAGCATGGAGCAAACAGCATGGCCTTGGGAGAACGTGTTGAGGGTGAAAGGGGAAAAAACAGACAGGTCAGGGGGTGATGGGGGAGATACACCCCATTTCTAACTTTTCTTCTTAGTCTAAATTTGATATGGAGGTGTTTTAATTTGCCCCGAAATTATTGGGAGAAAAGTTTTTCTCTTTTATTCTATGACTATGAAAGTGAAATAGCAATCTGGCCAGCTCCCCATCTCTATCCCCTTAGAACCCAACCACTGAAGATAATGACTGAGACCATCCATATTACTTGTTAAGATTATTATACTAAAAAAAGTTTATAGTTACCATTACCGAAACTTCTATGCCAGCGTTTGTTGTATGTGCTTTACTCAACAAATTTTTGAGCATCTGCCATCTATCAGGTATTGTCGCTTTCAACTAATAATTGTGGAATAAATGCAGAATAAAATAGAACAAGGCTCTCACTTGAACGTGATGTCCTTCTGCTTCTGGGGAGTTGTTGTGTTGCTTAGAAATTTAATGGATTTGTCTTGTCCCCACCCACTCTGAGTAGGCACTCATGGCTTTGTGTTTCAGTTTTCAGTTTGTGGGTCAAAGTAATCTTTCCTTTCCTTTGACCTAGTTGGACTGATATTGCAAGTGTAAGGGAAGAACTTCGGAAACCTATAAGCCCTGGATCCCTCTTAAACAGCTGGAGTTTTAATTGCCCCTTTTTAAACCAAGAGAGTTTGGGACCAGCATTGTAAGTGTCCTCGTAGCTCAGGGTGGGCAGGAGCCTGCCAGTGCCTGGACAAGCTGCTGTCTTCTCTCCCTGCTCAGGCATCCCTTCAGGGTGGGGCAGGGCAGGCACTGTGGGCAGGCCTAGCAGCCTGATCTAAAGACTCCTTCCCCAACACAGGCCCTTGGATAAAATTTTTTTATCCAATCAGTATTAAGCCTATCTTAGTCTTGACACAAAGTAATATTGTGTAGGTTTCAGTTTCCTAGTGTTTCTGTGCCTGAAGTGTCCCTGCCACGTGGCCTGACTGTCCTCATCGCTGAGGGTTGGCCTAGAGTGGACCAGGTTCGGATCAGCGGAGCTCTAGAGAAAGCTATCTTCTTCCTGGTTCATCACATTTCTTCCTCAGACCTGGGAACACATAGACTCTCTGTGAACCAGAACTCAAGCAATGAGTACTACTCTCAAGCAACTGTCAGCTTAAGTGCCAGTTCAGAGAGAGTCTCCATACACTTAACCGGCATCTACCAAATCTCCATGGTTGCTGGGTTACATGAGAGTCTGCTGTAGAAAGATTAGTGACAACTGACTTTTGTTGGTATGTTGGCGTATATAAAGCACGTTTACTGACAAATGTGTGATTCGGATTCAGGCTGGCGGAAGGCAGGGCAGGATGGCCAGCTGCTGAGGGCAAGAGCCAGGCTGTAGTGACTGGACAAACACAGCTGACTGCAGCTGATCTTATATTTACTCCCTGCCCTCTGTCCGAAGCAAGCACACAGTCCTTCAGGATGTTTTTGATAAGATAGTCAGAAGTTGACGGAAGAAAAGCAAAAAGGAGGAAATTCATTTTCAGAAGTCTAAAAAAAGTCAGATAAGTCACCTTCTAGTATTATCCCAACATAAAGGGCACTAGCTGCCTGGCTTTTTCCCCCCTTTCCCGTGTTTTTCCCTGCTGCTTTTTTCTTTTCTTGAGTGTTCTGGTCAGCTGCTCTGCATACTGTTTTGTGCTGGTTGTTGAAGTCCAGGCTTGCTTTCTGATAAATAGGCTGTGACTTACACTTCCTTCTCTGGGCTTGGGGATAAAAGGAAAGAATAGGTAGCTCTACAGCCGTCTAAAGGAGGGTTGACTTTCACTCCACAGGGATTCCCTGGCTACTCAAGTGACTTCTTTATGGTGAGAGACTGATCTGGGTCTTTTCTTCTGACTGACTGAGGAATTTTTCTAACCACCTCATCTTCCACAGTTCTAATAGTGGATGTTTGTAGGGACTTGTCCCATTCCTTGGCCTAGGGTTTCTGATAACATCCATCCAGAGAATGACTCTACCCTAGAAGTCTCACCCCACTCCTCCCTCCCCCGTTTTCCCCACTTTCTCTTCTTTGCCTTCCTCACTTCCTGTTTCCTCTTCTTCCCTCCTCCTCTCTCTCCCTCCGCCCCCTCCTTGAGATTTCTGCCCTTAGCTCTTTATTATGGTTTCCCTTGGAGCAATTTGGCAGAGACATTCGTTGACCTGTCAGTGAAACTTTATTACAGGCTTATTAAATTTTATACTCTGGATTAATGATTCTAAAAAGTTGATTGTTGTGGCAGTGGTTCTGTTACACCCAGGGACACATTCTTAAAACTCACGTGAGGCTTTTCTTACTTCTTACTTAGTGGAAGGACTCATGTGCTCTATGTCACACGTTTGGAAAGAAAAATAAAATTAGAATCATTGTTTTACAGTTATTAGCCTTGATTCCCCTTCTGTCCCTGGCATATATAAGTCATAAAATTGGCTACCTGTGTTCCTTTACTTGTTTCTAGCCCGTATTACGAATATTGAGAATAATCATAATGGGTTTGTGGTGTGGCTGGTTTGAACTCTCTCCCCATCTCTGAATCTAATAGTCTGGCTCAGGACCAGCGTCCTGAGGCTTTAACAGAGGGGGCTGATTCTGAGTCCCAGCGTCCTTTTTACTGTGTTAATACAGTGTTCATTCTCACGCTCACTTCTGATTTGTCTTTTTTTTTTTTTTATAAGCGTCTTGCTCGAACTGGGATCATAGTGACCACGAGTGAGGCTGTTCTGCTGCAGCTGGTGGCTGATAAAGACCATCCAAAATTCAAGGAAATTCAGAATCTCATTAAGGCGAGTGCTCCAGAGTCAGGCCTGCTTTCCAAAGTATAGGACATTGAAAGACTGGTGTGCTCCTCACCATCAGGTGACAGGACTGTGAACGCAGACAAGCTCTTGTCTCTACTAGAATTAAAATGCTAAGTCAAAAATTGGCTCTTTTTTTGCGCCCCTTAGTAAAACTTAACCAGTTAGACCATTTGGGTACCAGCATTTAGTTACAAATGTCAAAGGCTTCAGGTGCTGCTTACCTTTTTTTCTTAATGTGCTTTTATTTATTAAAAAGCAAATTATAATGGAGGTGCCTGTTTTGTCTATACTGTATACATTGATCATAACTTTCAAAAGTGCACTCTTGTGACATTTTCTTAAATTGTGCACTGTAAAGAAAAGGATGTATTGATAATAGTTTGACTTTTGTATTATTGTAAGATTATGTTGTAATGTTCATGTGGATTCAGTGTTTTTACTTTACAGGTTGATTGATACAGGATTATTACTTCAATTTAAAAAGAATTGAAAAACAAGAATCATCTCCTTTCCCATTCAATGCAGTCAACTTACTTATAGAGTGAGTGGCATTGATCTAACCAGATGAAATTATGTTGAATAATTATGTATCTGTCTTCATTATGCTAATGTTCCTATTCTGGTCACCATCACTAATTATCTGTTAATGTTCTCTTTTTTACCTGTATCTTTTCCTAGAGAGACTCATTGGATCATTGTTTGTTTTGATTTTGTAAACAGATGAGATGATTTATAATGCCGTGTAATTACTAGAGGGCTGTTTTAAATCTTTGAAGTATTACTTTAGCTATCTTTACAACCATCATGAATACATCTTCTAATGCATAAGATTTCACACAAAGATAAAAGCTGGATAAAATGCAGTTTTAAAACATTCATATTTTTGTTTGATATTTTCTCCACCTACCCTCCAATTATAATGGCACCAGTAATGGTTTGGTAGTATTAATTTTGTAGTCACTGCTACCCTTCAATAAATTTATTTTCATTAGACACTTATTAGAGGGTTTTAAAACTTTTAAATATTATGTGAAATATAGAATATTGCTGTTTTTTATATTAAAGTAATGAAAGAAAATATGTTATGTGAATGAAATTATTTTGTCTCTCACAACATGGCACTATGAATACTGTTCCAGGGATCCTAATATTTATTTAAAGGTATAAAACTTTTGACATTTATAATCTTTCAACTCATGGGGATTTTCAAAAAAGGAAAATATTTTGCAGGCGGGAGTAAATGGGTTTTACTGAAGGGCCTTCTGAATGATTTAAGAGTAGTAGAAATGTTTGTTTCTTTTGTCAGTGGTAACAGACAACAACCTAACATTCTTCTTTGGGTGGGTGTGTTTAAATATTTCTTTCCACACTTTAGTTTTTAATAAATTTTAGTGCTTTCATAATGACTGCAAATCACTTGGACATCTTGTTAAAATGCCAACTCTGGTTTAACAGGTCTGAGGTCAAGCCTGACATTTTACATTTCACAAAAAATAATGGCCAGTTTCCACTGGTGCTAAGCAGAAGGAAGCACACTTTGAGTAGCAAGGATTTAACTAACAACATCTGTTTTCCTACCCTGCACCAGACCCTTCATTTCTCATGAAATGCCAGAACAGTGAAACCTTTTCAGTGCTGAAACCAAGTCTGTGAACCTGAACTAGTTTCCTGTGGCTACTGTAACGTGTTAGCACAAATTTAGTGGCTTAAAACAACACACATTTATTATCATACAGTTTTGTAGGTTAGATAATGTAAAATAGGTCTTACTGGGCTAAAATCCATATTCCCCACTAGATTGTAAGCTCCATGAATGCGGGACTTGTGCATTTTTTATATTCATTCTGGAAACAAGTTTGGTGAACCTACTAAGCTCTAGATATTGTGCTGTGTGTTGAAGATTAAAAGATGCCCCTAGGAAATCCATTATATCATGACCTCTCAGTAAATATGAATTGAATTAAGTTATGTCATAGGTTCAGGAATGTCAATTCAACATTAAAGTTCAGAGTAAAATCACTGTGAATTCTGCCTTCTCACTTCTTTTTTGCATATTATGCAAAGCAGGGTGAGAAGGTCTTATTACCAGAAAAGTGAATTGATTTTAATACATTAGGCTTTGAATTTGGAATTGTTTATAATTCCATAGGATAAAATTCTTTTAACTGATATAAGGAACATGCAAACATAAGCAAAAGAATAGTGTATTGAATCACAAGGGGGTTAAAAGCAGGATCAAAACGCTTCATTTAGTTTCTTCAGAAACTAAATCTAAAATTAAAAATATATGTAATAAAAGTGATAACTTATTCCAACCAGAAAACCAAAACACACTGTTACATGCATTCAAATATCACATTTCTCTGACTAGGTGGAATACTTTCCCTTTGTAAAAGTTGGTATTTGGGTAAATATGATTTTAGGGCTGGTTGGAACTTTAAAGATCATGATCTCAAAGCTCCATTTCAGATGTAAAATTCTAAAATGGTTTTAGTTTACAAATGAGGCTAGTGAGGCCCAGAGATAAATGCCTTGTAAAATTACACATATGGTTAGAGGCACAATGGGTGAGAACTAGGTTACTTAATATATCAAGTTGTACTTCTTACATTAGTTAATAATGCTAAAGATGATCAGAAGTAAAAATGGAAGAACAATAAAAAGAATGCATTTTACAGTCTATAAAACAATACACTGTTTTACATTAGCAAAGCTAATGGATATTCCTAGTGCTCATAGCTTTGCCTGTGCCACAACCTTCAATCTAGTCTTAATTTTTTCCGGATGTTTTTCTAATTTGGGATAATGGTTTATAATATGAAAATTATCATCATTTTCATTGTCAAATAACTGCATATCAATATCCCCACATCAGCAATGCTTCCTTAATACTTGAATGGAGTAGTATTTGTTACTATTTAACCCTTAGGTTAAAAAGAATTTAAAAATCACTAGGCCACCATAATGAGATATATCAAGGACTTAGGTATGATTGAAATGCATTTTTTTAAATAATTGCTATTGGCTTTTAGATTGCTTATTTCCATGTTGTTTTTCTTTAACTTTTAAGCCCAAACAGCAGACCTCAAGAAATTTTACATTTAGAAGTGATTCAAGTCCAAAATGGTGGTCAAATAAAATAACCTGTTAATTCCTGTGGGAGAGATTATAATCCTGATTTGTTGTAGGAAACAATTCTGAAATGGCCCCCAAGGTTCACACTCTGGTGTGTGCACACCTTCTCCCATTTAGGCAAACGCTCATCTCAGTACAGCTGTTGTAGAGGGTTTTGCTCAGGTAATTGAGGTCTCAAATAAATTCACCTGAAGATAGGAGAATTGTTTTTGTGGTCCCAAGCTAATCAGCTGAGCCCTTAAAAGGGGCTGGGCTCTTTCTGGAGAAGGAGTAAAAGGGATTCCTCGGGAGGGTGGCTTTCCGTTGATTTTGAAGATGGAGGGGAGTCCAAGGCTAAGAATGAGGCAGCCAGCAAGGAAACAGGGACTTAAGTTGTATAATCACAAAGAACTGAATCAGCAACCAACCTGAGTTTCGAAGCTGATTCTCCCCAGAGCCCCCAGGTAAGGATGCCTCGGGCTGGCAGCCCCGATTTGCGCCTCAAGAGACCCTGAGCAGAGAAAGCACTCTCGCTGTGCTGGGATTTCTGACCCACAGAACTGTGAAGTAATACATTTCTCTTGTTCTAAGCCACGTAAGTTTGTGAAGCCTTGTGATATGCAGCAATAGAAAACTGATATACTTGCTTTATTGGTTAGTTTGTTTTTTTAAATTTGCATTTATGTTTATATGAAGAAAAGGAGGAAGGAAGGAAGTGGGAAGCTATGAAGGGAATAAAATAAGTCTGTATTTTAAATTCCATTTAGCTCCTATTAATTTTTTCCAGATAGGTGGGGGTGAGCAGGGAAATATGTCCTATAGCCTATTGTGTTAATATAGCAATTTTTTTTATTGTAAGGTTACCTTTTTGTATTTTTCATTGTAGAAAATATCAACTTAGAGTACATCTGTCATGTATAAGGCTTCATTTCTTGATATAAGTATTAGTTGCATAGTGTTTGTTACTAATCAACTCTTAAAAGTCACTTGGCTTCGGATTTGTTCATTGTTCTTGCAGCTGTTTTCTTGATAAATGTTTCCTCCCACTTCAGACAGGAAATGCATGAAATGAAAGGTGATATGTCATAGAACCTCTAGTTAATACACAAGTACTCTTGCTAATGTATATTGAATACATGCAGCTTTGAATTGGACTTCTGGGAAATGCATATATTACTTTCAAAATAGCCTGTTTGACAGCCCCAACTAAAAATGAGGAATGCTTTATAAATTATTAGAAATATAGAGATTTTCCCAAGAAACTAAGACCCTAGAAAGAATATATAAAATATAGGGGTGAAGAACACAAATGTAAATTAAGTCACACACACAAAAAAAATGTTAGCCACTACCCAAATGTTAGTATCTTTTTTATTGTATTGTTTTTATGCCAATAAGCAAGTGCTTTGGCGGGTGCAGGGAGAATTTGGCAAAATCTAAATGCTCTGTGGCCCATGATGTCAATAATGGATTTTAGCAATTTATTCCTGAGGTGAACGACATAGTTTAGATGTAACATTATGTGTGTGTATTTCACACGCACATGTACACATACCTTTCTTTTCAAATTAAAAAAAAAAAAGTGGTTGGAGGAGTTGGTGGAGGGAGTTGTCAGGAAAGAAGAAAAGAATGGGGTATTTTCCTTTCCATACTAGAGAAGGAGCCACTGGTTATTATATAATTGAAGGCTTTGAAATGACAGACCAGGCTCCATTCTTAATAACTTTGATACTTGGGGCAAATTTCATTTCTGAAGGTTACCAGCTGCATATACCACACTGAGAAATGGCCTGGGTAGAACTGTCGAGGGCCTTGCAGACCTGACATACCCAGCAAGACATGTAGGGGTGCAGGAAGCCCCGGGGGACTCTCTCCTGACAGATGCAGTGCACTGTAGTGGGCAGGGTAGATGGAGTCTGGCAGGGCTCTCGTGCTTGTCCCAGCTCGCTCGCTCCCTCTCTGCAGCAGCCTGAAGCCTTTTGGAGAGAAAGGTTCTGTCACACAAGAAACGGAGTTGGATGAGATGACAAAAAATATCTACCCCATGTTATACTTTTCTGAAAACCTTCATTTAAAATAAGATCTGCAGGTTGCCTAAGGCTAAAAATTGAGCTTCAGCATTTTTCACTTAACCAAGAAACACAAACACAGTATGGCTGATTGCCCTTAAGTGTTAAATGGATGCTATAGAAAAGAAAATGAATCATTGTAATTGTTCAATTAAGGATGCTTTATGTAATTTAAAGAGAAAAGGATCTTAGAGAATGGAAACAATTATGAGTGCATAATTCAGAAGTACTATCTCTCTACTTCTTTGATAACCATAAAAAGAATTCAATGATTGAATAAAGCATAAGGGTATTGTGAGCATTTAAAAATGATCTTTATGGAATGTCTCGATTTGCTTAATTTTAAATTGCATCGATTAAGTTTTTTTCAAAAAGATAAAAGCTTATTGCTTAGTCTTTTGAAACGATGCATTTTTATAGATATTGGAATACTGTAAATACACAAATTTACTAAATAGTACTATGTTTAGATCAGTTTGCTTGGTCAAAGCTTCTCAAAATAGGTTTAGCATCTCCTCTTAACCACTTGGAAAAATTCTCTATTGAAATTTATAACCTAATAAAGATATAAATGACAGATAACTTGGGAAGAGAAAGTGTTAAATGATTTCAGTCCACACTAGCAAAATAGCAAAGCACAGCTCTGGAAAAATCAATAATTGTGCTGTCATTAATCATTAAAATTTGGATTGTACACAAATTCTACTTTGTCTAATTGGGATGTGGCATGAGATAAGTCCAGATACATAGGGATTTATTTATATTAACATCACCCCAAAAAAGCTGTTCTGTCACTGATAGGCCGGCAGCTTAGGTTTAGAAGTATTTTAACACGTAAGAACAGAATGTAAACAAACCTTAGTTGCTACAGATCGTCTGGAATGAGTATACAAGGGCTGTATGGAAAAAATGCAGCCATAAATGCTTCTATTTTCCCTATCATATGACTGGATACTTTCCGGACAGCCCTCATATATACGTTTACTTGTTCACTCTTGCAGTACAATTGTATTGATTACCTGTATTGTGAAAGCCTCCCCACTAAGGATAGTCTAGTGAAGAGGAAGCTATAGTTTCTGAAGGTACTCTGTGGAGTTAACCACAAAACAAAGGCCACACAGAGTGGTTAGCACAAAGATGAGGTGCTGAACACATTTAGCAAATACCAGATGACAAATTCCCAGATGGGTTAGGGGATTTGAAGTCCAGAGCCTTTTCATTTGAGTTCTTCCTGGTAGGCTTTGATGGTTGGTTTGTTGGTTGGTTTGGGCTAATATACAAAATATTTCTTGGCCTCTTCTATAACAGGACAGGAAATTTACTCCAAGCTTATAATCTGTTGAAGGAATTTACAGCCTAGTTATCTAAAAATTGCTGCCCACATGCACTGGGCATACCCAGCTCCTATGTACAGGTGAAAGGCATAGGTACAAAATAGATAATAATAGCAGCTTGACATGGATAGAGCACTTACTATAAGTAAGCCCAGCACTTTGATAGGTGCTCTGTGTCCATTATCTAATTCTCATAACTTTGTCAGGTTGTTTCTATTATCCTCACACACAGAGGTTAAATACCTGGAGCTGGGAGTTGAATGCATAGGCTCTGTTGTATGAACTCCCCTACTAACTGTGGCTTTGAGTATTCCTAAATATCAAGGACAGTTCTTTAACATATATACCAGGGCAATTTCTACAGATTCTAATGAGTAGTCTAATTGTTCCTTTTATGTCCAGTCACTCTTGATTAAACACAGTTCTGCCGTGTTGCTGGTCAGGCCAAGTAACGTGGAGTCAATTGTGTAACCCAGAGCTCTCAAACTTGATTGCTCCTGGGCTGAGGCAGGTAATACAAATAAATGAAACGAGACAGGTAGGCCTGGCACAGGGGAAAGGGCATGTATTCTCCTGAAGGGGCAGGCCTGGTGGTTGCTCCCGCACGTGCATGCAGACCCAATGGTGGCAGAGCTTCCAAATCATCCAAAGAAAATGCAAAGCCAGATTTTAGATGTTTGTCCCTGGGCCATGAGACCTCTTTGGCAGTCCAGCAAACCTCCTACACGTGGTGCTCTTTTGATTCCTTCTCATCCAGGCTTACTAATTGGTCTTGTTTCCTTCTCCATGTAGGTGTATAGGCTGAATAAGGCAGTGGTCTCACATTTTGCTACCAATCTGTGATGAGTCCTGGGCATCAGTATTTTTCAGAACCGTCCCAAAGTCTAATATGCCACCAGGGATGATGACAACTAACTGCCTTAGTCCAGCATCCTTCATTTTGTAGTTCTATGAACTTGTCTTTACCCAGTAAATAGTTCTACTATAAAGTCATCTGGTAATTCATGTTGGAAAAGACTGGGAGAATTTTGCCTGCTACCAAAACTGTTATCAGTTATTTCTAGGTCTGAATGTTTTCTGATTATTTATACTAATTAACTCTTCAGCTGCCACTTTGGAAGATGGATTTAGGAGTTACTCTGCCCTAGTTTGTAAACAAGCAGTCCTTCATTCTCTCTGGTTTTCGATCTGCCTACACAGCAAAACCATCTGGGGACCTTCTCAAAAAATTAGGATGCCTGGATACAGTCACATTTACTATGCTTTCACAGAACTCAAAGACAGAATTCTAATGGAATAAAGAGCAGAATCAGTGCTCCAGTCCCCCAAACACAGGCTCATAAACTACAGGAATGAATGGCTCAGTCAACCAAGTGTCTTACCTGAGGGAACTTAAGAGATAGATCACTTGAAATCAAATTATACCATCATCTATTCCTATGAACTCCAGTTTCTTCAGCTGTAAAAAAAAGGGGCGGGGGGAGATAACGTCTTTGTGTTACTTATGAGAGAATTCCGTATACTGTTCATAGAACACTTAGCATGGTGTCACCTCTCAATACTTCTTAAAGCCTAATCTGACAAGGGCAGGTCTTCTGACAAAATATTCATGTTAAGTGGTATATGCCAGGAATTTCACTTCCCTTTTTTTTAACTTCTACCCAAATTAAAGCAGTTTTTTTTTAATGAACTAGTTGCAGGCCTTCCAATGATAAAGATAGAAAATAAGTACCTCTCCCTATGCAGTTGGCATGGCTTATCATAAAGAACCAGAAATATCTCAAATAAGCCTCATGATCCCCATTAATGTGAAAAATAAGGTCTCCACCCTTCCCCACCATCACTACCACAGACAGGCAAAGCAATTCAATTGAGCAATTCAATTTGTTCAGCTTTGTGGGGCATGGTGGAAAGCTAATTCATGTGGATGAACGAGCAATCAGATGTACTTTAACGGGCTAATTTATCTGTGTCATGTGCTACAATGGCTTCCAATCTTCCTATCATAGCAGAAGTTAAAAAGAAAAGTTAAATCTCTAAGGCACTTGTGGGCAGAAATAAAAGTAAGGGTTGTCTAGGAGAGACCACGTGTTCAAATGCTCTGGCTGCTCAATGGGCTGGGAAGGTCCCCACAAGCACCCTTGAAGGCTTGGCACAGAACACTTGGACCAGAAGCTCGAAGGAGCCCCCTTGGGGCACACTGTGGAAATAAGACTCTCAACATGGCTTTATCCAAAGCAGCTCAGCTCTTATGGTTTCTTAATTATCTTCCAAATAATTCTTTATTTACAGAAAAGTAAAGAAAATCCCTGCTTTTATAGAGCTTATGTTCCTGTGGTATCTCAGCTTACTTTTTATAAACATGGATTCGATAACCTAGAAACATTTGAAGAAAATGAAAGTACCAGATCTCGCACTGAGGTATTTCCAACAGTCTCTTTGGAGTCTGTTTTAATGACAAGTCCTTAGGTATTTTCCCCCTAGTTTTCTGTTCTTGGTTGTGCAAAGGCATACAGCTTTTGTGTTCATTGTAATGAGACGAGATGGTGAGCTACATTGAAAGATTGTAAATGCTTAATTGGAAATCTAAGAATTTTCTAAAATGCAACCTTAGAAGTGACCTCATCCAATTTTCTTTATGGAGGAGATAGTGAAATGCAAATTTACCTTCCCAGAAGCCATCTGTTCAGAGGGCTTCAGTGTCTTCTTAACCAGGCCCTATCAGGGCCTTCAGGTTCCCACACAGCTTTGAGGGGATATTATTTATTTGGTAACCAAAGCTTTCAGCACTGGTAGTTCTCAAGTATTGGAAAGGTGAATCAAACTATGTAAAATGAGGACTCATTACTTACTGTTTATAAAAATGTAAATTTATAAATCAAGAAATTATTTTTAAATGACCATGCCTACTATATTTAGCTAACAAGCATATACTTTTTGATACAAATTCCTGACAGGATGTTAAACTATTCATCTGTGTTCTTTATGAATGCATATATTTGACCACTTGTATTATGTATAGTGCCTCCTCTGCACTGTGAACACAGTGAATCCTGAATAAGGAAGTTACAGTGCAGGGGAAAGAACATGAGCAACTGCAATAAAACTCCATTGCTTTGCTGAGAGTTCTGCTATCAGACCTCATTCTCATTGTTGATATTTGGAGGTGCTTTCCAATCTGATTGTCTACGTCCCTTTACTATAGTCAGACCAAAACCAGACTAGCCAGGGCTAATTTTTCTTTCTCTGTGCAGATTTATTCTTTCAACATAAAATTTTCTTTTTTGGTGTGTGTGTTTTCTACATGTCAGACGAACTCTGAGAATAGTCCTTCCTTAAGGCCCTTAACTTCTCTTGAGGGAAATTTTGATTCACCTAAGAATTCAAGAGTGAAACATCCATGATTCCTACTAGTCATAAAGAATGCCATATGTAATAAAAACTTAGTTTTTCACTCAAAATGTTTAGTGAAACTAAATTCTTAGCTTTAGGTATTCGGAAATAAGTTACAATTTTTTTAATGGAATTAGAGGCTGTACCAGTATGCGAAACACTAGGAAATGTCATAAATTTAATCAAATAAAGATTTTGGCAGAGCCATAGTACTACAATGCATTTTTTTCCTTCAGTGACTTCTAGTATAGTTCTATGAGCTCAGATTATTAATAACGAACACCTTTATACAAAGTTTAGGAGTAATATTCTGAGAGAGTTTTTTAAATTTTATGACAAATCTATATGCATTATTTCACCTAAATATTAAAACTGAAGTAAATTTCCACCATACTGAATTGGACCTACTTTCTAGGTCATTTTAAAAACAAGGTGGAGCATCAGCCCCATTTGATTCCTTTTGTCCTTTACAAATAAATTTTAACTGAATTCAGTTGCATTCTCATGATAGCTGATTTAATGTCAATCCTAAAATAAGAACAAATGGGTAAGCTGGTACATTCAAGGAAATGTAAGCTTGTATCTAGACCCTCTAAATATAGTGTTTGTATTCTCTCAGGGCACCACACTCAGAAGTTAATTGACAAAGTAGACTGGGCTTAGATTTAAAGTTCATCCACAATGGCAGAAGGCAGAATAGGAGACAGAATATCGATCAACAAGGTAGGCTAGAAAAGATGACTAGACCAAAAAATGAATCGTCATTTTCCAAGCCTACCTTATTCAATGTTAAGGAAGAGTAAATGATAACAAAACATAATTTAAGGGCCATATTGTAAAAAGAAAAGATATTCTAAATATTATTCATGCTTAAAACTTAATTTTTTATCAAATGTATTAACTCATAATTTTGAAGTTATGGCAGAACTTTGTTAATTTATTCATAATTTGTGTAATACTGTAAGTCAGGTCAGCTTTATCAAATTGAACTCTAATTTAAACTAATGATCCCCCATATGTAATGAGCAGATATGTACCTTTGATTACTTTAGGCTTATCTCAGGGTTGAAAAAAGTCATAAGAAAATACTAAGAAATGTGACAACAAAATAATTAAAATCTTGTATTGGAAAACCCCCTGTAATATTAAGAGGCAAACATCGATTGGAGAAAACTCTGCCATATTTATTTTAAAATACTTTTCACCAATTAATTTTTTTAAATGGCAGCTTCTTCCCATTGGAAATGTGGACAAATAGGAAATTACCAGGCATTTACCAAAAAAGAATGCAAATGACCATAGCCTGAAAAAAAGTTCAAAGTTATTAATCATCAAAAAATGCAAGTAAAAATAGGAAATTACCACTGTTCACAATACTTACAAAAGCAAACAAACAAAAAGGCGGGTCTGGTCCAGCTTTGTGGCTAAGTTGGCACAAATTTTCCAAAGGGCCAATGGTAAACTAAAAACTTATATGAATATGTTCATGTTCTTTAAATTCTTATGAATATGTTTATGTTCTTTAAATTCTAGTACAACGATTTCTCTTAAGGAATGAAACATTAAAGAATTATATTAATGGATGTTTATGAGCGAGAAAACATGGCTGGATATAAATAATTAAAAGGAAATTTGTCAAAATAATAATAGTTATTGACTTCTCAGTCTCATTAAACAAATATTTATTGAATAGCCAATTTGACTAGTACCAGGAACCAGTCAAATTACTGTATCTACCGCAATGCCTGAAGCAAAAATCCCTGCTTAGAGTTTATACTCATATTCCAGTCAAGGTTGACATTCAATGTCTTTCATTTTATTCCATATGCTTTTCAGTATTTCCCAAATGTCTCCAGTGAATACTCTTTATTACATTATCAGAAATACAATTTACTTAATTTATTCTAGTTAAAAGACAAACGTGTTCTTTTTAAGTATCATATCAGGCTGAAATATTTTAACTACATAAAGGATTCTCTGCTGTATTCCTTGTGTTGACATGTTACATATTGAATTAGGCCATGAAGGCCCTAGCTATATACAAAAATGTATGACTATATTATCAATAACTTTTTTGTTATAACCATCATCATGTCCAGCTAATATTAGTCTAAGTGTCATTTTTCCAAATTTCTCCTGACAATGAAGGATTTTGAGAATTTTAAGAATGATAAAATTTATGAAGAGGCTGTGGAGACGTTTCTCTCATCACTGATGGCCCTGATCATAACAGAATCTTGAGTCGTACCTGACATTTTTACCATTTTTTAATCTAATAATGAGGGTTATTAGAAAGTATCCATCCATGGATACTTTCCATGTAATATGAAAAATAGAGCCATTTATGGCTGGATTTTTTCCAGAAAGCCCTCAAATACTATATCTTATGGGTAGTGAGGAGGAAGAAATGGGATCTATTCAGGGGTAGGTGCTGTGTTGTTGCATAATTACCTATTAAACCTGAGTGGTAGCTTTTCATCTCTATGTGATCAGAATGCCCTGCAGAGCTTAATACAAAGAAGCTTTTCAGGCCCCTGCCCCAGAAACTGTGATTCAGTGGGTCTGGGACTGAGCCAAGCCCCTGTCTTCCTATCAAGTCATCTCAAGTGGCTCTGATGGCAATGGCTACATAGGAGAAAACACGGAGAATAAGAGACCTTGGGCTTTTGAGGTATAGCCCAGTAAGCTTTAGGATGTCAAATGGTTGTCTCCAAGAAAACATTCCTTTTAGCCTAGCTCTCAGTATCCCATTTCTGTAGAGGCTTTCTAAATCCTGTTTACAGCTGTGTGCTGAGCATTTCTTCAAGGTCTACTTTCAAGGTCTTCTTTCCTGAATCAAATGAATTTGGACTGAATGGAAATGGCTAGATCAACTCTAGCACAAACAGTTGTTTTCTTTGTAGGTTTTCCTTGTCTTTGTGTCTCAAATTGAGCCACCCATGCTCAAGGGGAGCAATCTTTCAGAATTAATAGACTTTCTAACATACTTCTGTCTGACAAATACTAACCTGAGGAACTGAAACATGCTCTGAAAATGTCTTCCAAGTGGAAATAATCACTGCAAAAGATAATTTTGGGCTTTTCAATTAGAAAAACAAATTTTCCTTGTTTCTAGTATCTAGGCAAATACATGAAAATTAAAAATTCTCAGGTTATGGATTCCAAAAAATATATATGCAAATCCTGTGGAGACTTAGTTCCCAGTTTAAGGTACATTTTTAAATTTACTTAAATGATGATACTTCAAGGATGATCATGACCCAATATTGGATAAAATTATGGAGTAAATCAAGGTGGTCCCTCATCTCTGCTGCCTGATTCTGCTCTGTCTGAAAACGTGTCCATTTCCACTACATACAAACACTATATTTAGAAGCACTAGGGCCTGTGGGAGCTCTCTCTGCTACGTGCTTTCAAAACTGCCTTTCTTAGCTGCTTACAGTAACTACAAAGGGACGCAGATGTTTTATTTTTTCCTGGGATTTTTGCATATTGTAGATGGAAGATTTTTGTGCTATTTTGGAGGGATGTTGGATATTTGCAAGAGTTCGGAAAACATTTGTGAAGAGCTAAAGGGTTTCCCCTGAAATCACCCTGACTTTTGTTAGTCCTTCCTTAGTATTTTGATAATATGGTAGTCAGAAAAATACCATCCTAATCATAGAGAGACACTTCAATGTGTCTCTGAATGTTCTTTTATTTTCCCTACAGTTTTTCAAAACAAATTAAATACATGAATATGAATTTATGTAAATTCATGAGTAGATAGTGAGTGTGTGTGTGTGTGTGTGTGTATTCCCCTATTTCCTTTAAGTTGCTACAAAATGGAGATTACTTTCACGTAATGGTTTTTGCATGAACTATTTAGATTATTTTGCAAGAATTGAATTTGTGTTTATTGTGAAGACAGGAAAATGAAGATATACATCACATTGAAAATATGTGCAAAACAACAGCTGCACTAGTTAATGAAACACTAGAGATTTGTTTTGTAAACTCATCAGGTATTGGTGCACTTAAACGTACTTTGTGATTTTTGTTCCTCAGAGTTTTGTTTTTGTTTTATTTTGAAGGTTTCTATGGAGGAGAGAGCAATGGAAGAGAGAAACCATTTTTAACATGTTCTAAATATGTTTTCAATTAAGATTTTAGCCTATTGTTTGGCATGATTGATTTAGGAAGTGCTGGGGATCTACAGACTCTCTACAGGGGCAGACATGCACTTCACTGAGTCCTGTCCCTGGCTGACTATGAGAGACCCAGGCATTCATTTCAACCAGACTCACAACACTTATTAAATTGTAAGTTTACCCAGTTGCAATTATCCAGACATAACATGTCATAGTGGAAAGAGAAATCACATTATCTATCCCCCTCTTTTCCAGGTGAGGAATGGTTCAGATGCTTTTTCATAAGTAATTAGGAGCAAACTATGTCACTAATTCTCATCCTCACTCTTAACTGTATGTTTTCTCAGTTCTCCCTCCTCTCAAAAGTAAATTTTATACTGACTTCATGTACATTGGTTTAGCTTGTTTTTGAACTTGATAAAAAAATTTTGTCTACTGTAATATTCATGGACATTTGTGTGGTTTCAGCTTTGGGCTGTGATGAATAGTGCTGCTACAAACAAACACACACATTTCTGTTAGGTATATTAGTAGGAATGGAATTATTAGGTCATAGTTTGTGCATTTGTAGAACGCTGGTAGAAACTGCCAGAAAGATTTCTGAAGCCATCATACCACTTTACATTCAATAAATAAGAACCAATCACTTTGTAGTTTCTAACTTTTTATAGTGGTTAATTCCTCTAAATAATATATATAATATATACACATATATAATTTAAGAAACTATAATATATCCTTATATATGCACTTATACTGTACCCATCTTGTCTCTCCTCACCTTCTTCCCAAAATTGTGGTTGGTTGTATTTGTAATTTATAATGCTATTCTTATATGTCTTCTTACTGATTGGCTTTAAGCAGTTTCCCTTGCCCCTCTACTATGTTAGATGTAAATACTAATCACCCTCTACTTTCTTAACTTCTATTATCTATTACATGAATTTTTTTAAAAAATAACTTTTATTTTGGATTAATTTTAGATTTACAGAAACACTACAAAGATAACACATTTTGTCCTCTCAGTTTCTTACATTACCACAGTACTTTTGTCAAAAATAAGAAACCAATATTGGTACATTACTTTTAACTGAACACCAGACTTTATTTGTATTTCACTAGTTTTTCTGCTACTACCCCTTTCTGTTCCAGGTTCCAATCCAGTGTACTAGAATTCATTTACTGGTGCTTCCTTATTCTCCTCTGGTCTATGACAGTTTCTCAGTCTCTCCTTGTTTTCAATGACCTTGGAAGTTTTGAGTACTAGTTGAGTATTTTGGAGAATGTGCTATATTGTTCTCATAATTTTACTTGGATTGTGAGATTTGGGAAAGAATACTATAATATCTACATCACATCAAATCAGGGGTACATGACATCCACATGACATCCCTGGTGGTGTTAACCTTCATCTTTGGTTAACGTAGTGTTTGCTGGGTTTCCCCACTGCCAAGTTACTAATTTATCTCCTTTTCATACCCTAGTCTTTGAAAGCCAGTCACTAAATCCAGCCCACATTCACTTTCAACTAGTGTGATAGGCAGAGTTCTAAAATTACCCCAAGCTTCCCAACCCTTGCTACATATTGTGCATAATTCCTTCCTCTCAAATGAGGGCAGGGCTTGTGAATCTAGTAAGACAGTGACAAAGGTAATGGGATAGTCACTGCTATGACTGTAATGCTATAGAAAACTGGAGGGAGATTCTCTTGGTGAAATTTAAGAAGTAAGCCCCGTGTAATAAAGAGGTTACATGGATAAGACCTGATAGTGGTCTCTTGGAGCTGAGATTTGTGATACAACAGAAAATTAATTCCAAAAATTATAGGAAATTAATACAAATATATAAAACAGGCACACTGACATTCTTTTTGCTACCAACATTGCCTTTTATGCCTTACCTATAAATTCATTCTAAATGTAGTAAAGCAATAAATAACTTGCATTATTATGGTCATACACACACACACACACACACACACACACACACACACACACAAAACTGCAAAATTTAAGTATGTGCTAGGATCCCATGCAAATCAAATGAATTTTCATTTCTTCTACTCTAAATGCTCAAAACTCATGGCACACTTTGATTTGCTTTAGATTTAGTTTTTGGTAAATAATCTTTTAAAACCCTATATTTTTTTCTTATAAGAAGAAACATCCAAATGCATTCAAACATTTAATCATTTCTATTTATTGAATAGAGTCATTGCATTCTTTACTTGAAGACAGACTTCTTAGAGTCCATTGATTGTTATTCTAATCTGGGCTGTTTGAATTCTACACCTGATGAACAGATGTCAATCTGGGGGCACAATCTATTCTAGATCTCTATGGGATGCTTATGAACATTGCTTTCAAATATCCCTTTTTGTCCCCAAATTATTTGCTTATCAAGATCCATTCTATCTGCTCACCTTTCTTTCTTTGCTGCTGGTTATCTTTACATAGCCAATAATCAGTTCAAATTTAAGAATAAAAAGCTATTGATTTCACCAAGTACTTGGTATGGGATCCTGATGTTGTTATGAACCTGTGCTTTTCTCACAGCACTATCCCCTGAGTGAGAAGGCTGATGAAATCTTTCTCATTCTCTTATTTTTTTTTCTCTGAGTGAGCCTTGTTGACAAGTTTTGTGGTCAGAGGCAGAGAACTGACTTGCAAATTAAAAGTTCCCCAAATGGCAGAATGAAGATTTCTAGGATAGCCACACCCACACAAGTATTGTAGCTTTCTCTAGGCAGCTCTTTACAGTGTTTTTAAAAGGTTAAATGTGTTTTATGATGGAAAGAGGGAGATAAGCACTGTGTGTGTGTGTGTGTGTGTGTGTGTGTGTGTGTGTAGGTAGGTAGGTAGGTAGGTATATTTGCTGGTATGCTCACTCTATAGAGAGACATTAAATAAAAACTTCTATTTCATTTTGCTCTTTTTAGTCCTAGGACTCGTTACACCAAGTTTGTCCAGCGTATGGCCTGTGGTCGCACATGGCCCTGGACAGCTTTAAACGCAACCCAACACAAATTCGAAACTTTCTTACAACATTACAAAAATTATGCATGGACCTTTTTTTAGCTCATCAGCTATAGTTAGTGTATTTGATTTGTGGCCCAAGACAATTTTTCTTCTTCCAATGAGGCCCAGGGAAGCCAAAAGGATGGACACCCTTGGACACTGAGCTTAGTCTGTTCTGGAGTTCTACTGGGGAGTTTGGCTTTTATCTATTCCCTCCTGGCCTTTCTTTTTCATTAGCAATTTCCATGTACGGTAAGTCCTTACTTAATATTGTCGATAGGTCCTACAATTTTAAGCAAAATGACTATTTTACTATAGGGTAATTGACATAAGTGAGTTAAGTTCCTCCTTTTTATAACTTTTTGTTATAATGTCTTTGACACCATAACAAAACTATGGTAAATGAAAATGCCTTTTTCGAAAAACTGCTGTACTCTCAGACTTCCAGAAAATGGTTAGTCTCTAATTCCCGAATGACTACCTACACATCTCTTCATTCTTACAAGTTTATTCATTTCTGTGTTCCTTTATTGTTTTGGGAAGGAGAGGTAGGCAAGGCACATGTGTACAGTTTTGAACTAGCACCAGGGAGTCTCTTTTAAATTATAACTTTCTACTACCAATCTCAGGCTAGCTTATTAGCCTCATGTCTCCACAGTTCTTTTTCTGTTACACCCATAGATAGCCAATGCTCACAGATACATGAGTTTCTTTTTTTAAATTTTTTAAATTTAAGTGTAGTCGGTATACAATCTTAACAATGGTTACATTAGTTTCAGGAGTACAATATAGTGATTCAACATTTTTGTAACTTACAATGTGACCACTCACTAATTCTAGTAATCTCTCACTGTGCAAACTTAACACAATATTACGAACTATATTCTCCTTCCCCTTTTCACCTACCCCTTACCCCCTCTCTTCTGGTAACCATTCATTTGGTCTGTTTCTATGAGTCTGTTTTTGTTTTGTTTTGTTTTTAGATTACACATATAAGTGAAACCATATGGTATTTGTCTTTCTCTGCCTGACTTATTTCACTTAGCATTATACCTTCTAGATCCATCCATGTTGTCACAAATGGCAATATTTATTCTTTTTATTGCTGTGTAATATTCGTGTGTGTGTGTGTGTGTGTGTGTGTGTGTGTGTGTGTGTGTAGACCACATCTTCTTTATCCATTCATCTATTGGTGGACATCTAGATTGCTTCTATATCTTGGCTATTGTAAATAATGCTGCAGTGAACATAGGGGTGTATATGTCTTTTCTAATTAGTGTTCTCACTTTCTTTTATAAATACCCAGAAGTGGAATTGCTGGGTCCTATGATATATCCATTTTTAGTTTGTTTTCCATAGGGGCTGCACCCACCAGCAGTGCACTAGTGTTCTCTTTTTTCCATGTTATTTGCTGATTTTTTTTTATAATAGCCATTCTGACTGGTGTGAGGTGGTATTTCATTGTGGTTTTGATTTGCATTTCCCTGATGATTAGTGATGTTCAGCATCTTTTCATATGTCTGTTGGCCATCTGCATGTCTTCTATGGAAAAATGTCTTTACAGGTCATCTATCCATTTTTCAATCAGATTGTTTATTTTTTTGTTATTAAGTTGTATAATTTTCTTACATATTTTGGATATCAACCCTTTATGGAATATATCATTTGCAACTATATTCTCCCATCCGTAGGTAGTCTTTTTCTTTTGTTGATGGTTTCCTTTGCTGTGAGAAGCTTTTTAGTTTGATGAAGTCCCATTTGTTTATTTTTTTATGCATGGGTTTCTTAATGACAGCTGTTGCAGGGTCAAACTCTTGGGTTTCAAACTTGCCTCTGGAACTGTCCAATGCATCACTTTGCAAGAATTGCTTAACCATTTCACTGTGTTGACTTCAAGTTTTTTTTTTTCAAAATGTGTCAAAAAGCCACAAAAAATTAAAAGTTAAAAAAAAAAATTAAAAGTTGATCTTTTGATTATTTTATGCATTTAATAATAACATTTTGAGCCACTTTGTATATAAATGACATTATTTTTATTTTAAATTTTGTTATATGGTAATTAATTTATATTATTATATTGAATTTTAGCAAAAATAATTACTCAAAACATACTAAAAGGCATCAATTAGATTTAAGTATAGATAAATTAGAATCTAATGGCATTGATGAAATAAAAAATTTATTACAAAATGTTACACAATATGGCATACTAAACATCTTCGTTGTTGATAATGCAAGCCTCAGGAAAACATATTTTAAAATCTTGTAAATGGAGAACAGTTCTTGAAACAGTTTCACACTGAATAACAACCTTACAATAATTATAGTATTTACATTTTTAAGAAATACAGTTAAAGTCATACATTTTTTTTAAAATAAATGATTACATAAAAGTATAAAAATTTTCTATTGTTATTCTTTCTTGAAAAACACAAAAATATAGAGAAATGTACCTATAGTAAAGGGAAAAGTTTTTTGAGCTCTTGGGGTAAACGCAAATGCCGCAGTCAGTAAATGGAAACATTCATTCGGATAGAATCCAAACATCGCAGCAAAAGGGTTAAAATCTGTGCCTTATCCAGGACCCAACCAAGATCATTACTGTTGTCTACTTCATAGAGTCACCTGAGAATGCATGACCTTGTGCCTTTTCGTGACCATGGCATTTCTAAAACTGTCTTCTGACTTTAAAATAACCTTCTCTGCCATAAAAACTATAAGCAGGCACAGAAAAATGTCAACAGGCAGAGGTAAACTGAATACATTCCAATGTTCCATCAACACATCTTGAAAATTCTTCACGATTCTCGCTGGGAAGTGATTCGTGACCGACATCCAGAATGCTAGGCTTGGGGGCCAGCCAGGAAGAAAAATAGCAATATAACTTTCTAAGTCCTGCCTCTTGGTATAACTCATCCTCTGTTGATTTCATTATGATTTCATTTTTATAAGTATCTAACTACATGAGAACTTGATGAATCATTGCATAATTAAATAACCATGAAACAGCAGGGATGCACAGTCTGGGCTGTTTCAAATAGACGAGATGTTTTCACTTGATTTGGTTGATAGAGAAAAGGTGACTCTAAGGGGAGAATTTTTAAACACGTTTTTAATATGCAAGATATATATATAGAGAGAGAAAGAACTTCCATCACAAATATTAACATTTATGTTTTTTAAACTTTCATAGATAATTAACCAAAGAAGAAATACAACCTTTACACATTCTTTCATGCGTTTCCAGGATTTGAATTAACTAAACAAGTCATTTCTATCTAGGTCTGGGCTCTGTCTCTGGCAGAAACACCAAAGGACTATTGTGGAAAGGCTTGGACATTTTCCTTGCTATTTGTCTTTTCAAATTAGTGTTCTTATTTTTAGTTGTAGAGCCAAAGTACACAGATTCCCCTTAATACCTTGTGAGGATACCAATATATATATATATATATGTATATCTAAATTTTTCGTATTTCAAAAAATTTTCAACAGTTATTACTTTAGGGAAAAAGTCTATAAACCCATTTCTGCTTATGAAAAGAGTTCTTTTTTTTAAGCATTGTAGAAGGGACAGAACAGCTGCTCTGTAACATTTCTTGTCCCTTTTCCTTCCGTGTGTGTCTTCTTCGTGATTTTCATGACCACTATTCTGTGTTGGGTTCAGGTGTCAGGAACCACAGAAATGAGCCCCCTGTTTTGGGTTATGACTGATGATAAGCTCTATAGTTAAAGTCCCCTCTAAATATATCACTATATACCCTAACTTGACTTTATCTGGATATTTTTGTCTGTCCCTATAGCCTTTAGAGCACCCCCCTCATCAATTTAATGTTTTGGTATCCACAGATGTTTACAATGGCCATCTGCAAACTTAAACATTAAATAAGACCATGTCTGACACTGATCCTGAAGAGACCCTGCTCTTTTTGCTGCTGCTTCTCCTGAAGATGTGTCTGCCTGTTATTACTGTTATTTTTTAATTTTTGAAAACCTTCCATCTTTATGCCAGTTTATAAAAATGCCCTCCCATTCCCAATTTTATAAGTTTGTAAGAGCCATTACGTTTAGAAACTTGTTACAGAGATTACCACCACTGCTTCCTCACATTGCCTCTCTCACCCACCAAAAATTTTTTTAAAAAAGATTCAATTTAACTAATTTATAAAATAACTTGTTTTCCTGGTGGATTACAGTTACCAAAGCCATTTAAATTCTTCACTGATTAATGAATAGTCAGGGCCAGATATCGGCAAGATGAGGATGGAAACAGAAACTCAAATCTCCTAGCAAAATTATTTTTAAGAAGAAAGTGTTTTCCTTTGAATACTTAGCTTCTTATTACCTCTTAGTACACTAGGAACCTTGGATTGTTATTTAAACATTCTCCTGACATTGGATAAAGTAGGAAGATTTGTTCCAACTTATCAAGAGAATACATGGTTTTACATACCTAAGAAGTTCATTCCTGTGACTGGGATTTTGTTTATGTAGAGTCGAAGCATATGTAGTTTAATTTCTAATAGCTGTGTTTTAAGTTTGCCTTCATTAAGTAACTGTGATTAAACATAAAACTTGTCTACATACCTTTTGTAGTTTATGTGTGAGTCTTTTAAAATTAGAATAAATTATGAGAACACATTTGAGAGGAGTACCTTTAGAATACTATGATTGATCAATATGTTTTTAGAATGACCTACACAGACTAAGTTCTTAGGCCAAGGGAGTCTCATATATTTCATGGAGTTTTATAAACTGAATGTTTGGTGTCCTATGATACCTAGCAAGGTGCTTAAATTATTTTCTGTATTAATACAACTAGTATTTTGTCTAATCTGCAGATGTTTGGCATCAGCCTTTTATTAATAAAAGCAGTATGGGAACATTTGATTGGGGGATGATTTGGATCAGGGTCATAAAAATAAGCATTTTTATTCCGTGAACATTCATTTACTGTCTTCTGTGTACAAAACACTGTGTTGACTGCAGGACTTACAGAGATAATATTATCCTTGAGGTTAAGCTGATTACAGTTTAGTGGAAGAAATAACTAACTACAAGGGAAAAGAGAAGTACTCTGTAGAGGTACACATTTCCATGGAAACAATGAGAGAGGTCCTATTAATTTCATTTGCAGAGATACCCAAAGCTACAAGGAGCCCACATTTGATCTAAATTTATACCCCTCTCTTAGTAGCCATCTTTAGCTTGAGGAGGTGAAAAAGGAGAGTACCACATTTCTCTTGACTCCTCCCACTCAACCAACTTTTGGTTTAGTTTCCATCCTAAGTTTCCTGCCCCATACAGTTAGTTCTAAAAACTTCATGTTGTACATCTGGAATTCCTTGCTAAACTGAGTACTGGACACAGAGGATAAAATAGGTCTTAAACTTTTTGTACTTTGTTCACAAGACTATGAATGCCTTTGCCAATCGGCCAAGAGCACATCGTATTTTCTTAGAGAAATTCTTAAAATGAACATGAAGATAATGAAGATTCATAATTTTGACAAAAGCACTTAGATTATTAATTTGAGTTGACAAGTTAACCTCACATCCATTTACTGTACAGTTTAAAGTAACAGACTATGCATGGGTGGGTTCCTGTGACCAAGATCTCAAGAATGATGTCGTTTTGTTAATCACTCTAAAGGGCACGCCTTGAGTTTGCTAGCTACTCAAAACTTTCTGCCCCATTACCCTTCAATGTCTTCTAGTTTTCTATGATGCCCTATTCACCCTCATTCCTGTCAGGTTTCATTATCATTAATTAGAGGTGTAAAACAGGGCAAAATTGAAGCTAAACAAGCATAAAGACCTGACAAGTTAGGGTGGGGATGAGGTGAGTGCAATAAAAGGGAGAGGAGGCTACATTTTCAGCTGGATATTTGTGGAGATATCAGGCTTCTAGCTTTGCTATGTACTGTATATTTTTTTGTTCTTCCAAGTGTTTCCATTATTAAATTCCAGGAATTTTTAATAAAAATTTTGTAAGACTATATAGTCCTTTAATGTGTTTCGAAAACTCTTTTTGAAAAAGACATTTTTTAAATCACTGGTGCTGATGCTACCTTGAAGCCGTCTGACTACTCCGGGCTTGTGGAGAGCAGAAAAGCTGAGACCTGGCTGGTTTTTCTCCCATCTACGCGTGGGTGTCTGTGATCAGGCGCGCTCTGGCCAACGTCTGCGGTATGAACGTTCCACTGAATTGTCATTGTTAGTCACAACAACCTCTTAGAGGGAATGGACCTCTTCTCGGCAACTGAACCTAACTTTGGACAGGCAAATTATTATACGCAGGGAGCATTCACCCATACCTCTCTTCTTGGCTGTTTTGGGTCAGTAAAATAATACTAACCTTAAAGCAGGGAGAGCTATGCCTCAGCCACTTTAAAATCTACTCAGTTTTTCTTTCCTTTTTTTTTAAATTTAAGTATACACATGTAAGTATAGTTGGTATACTATCTTATATTGGTTATATTAGTTTCAGGTGTACAATATAGTGATTTGACATTTTTATACCTTACAATGTGATCACCTCACTAATTCTAGTAATGATCTCTCACTGTGCAAACTTATTACAATATTACTAACTATATTCTCCTTCCCCTTTTCACCCATCCCCCACCCCCTCTCTCTGGTAACCATTCAGTCTCTGTTTCTATGAGCCTGTTTTTGTTTTGATTTTAGATTCCACATGTAAGTGAATACCCTTAGTATAATACCCTCTAGATCCAACCATGTTGTCACAAATGGCAAGATTTCATTCATTTTATTGCTACAGAACATTCCATTGCATATGTAAACACACATCTTTTTTATCCACTTATCTATTGATGGACATCTATAATCTTCCATATCTTGGTTATTGTAAATAATGTCATAATGAATACAGGGGTGCATATATATATAATCTTTTCAATTTAGTATTCTCATTTTCTTTGGATAAAACCCACAGGTAGAATTGCTGGGTAGTATGGTACATCCATTTTCAGATTTTTGAGGAATCTCCATACTGTTTTCCATAAGGGTTATACCAGTTTGCAGTCCCACCAACCGTGCACAGGGGATCCCTTTTCTCCACATCCTCGCCAACCCATATCATTTGTTGACTTTTTGATCATAGCCATTCTGACTGGTATAATGAGGTGGTATCTCATTGTGGTTTTGATTTGCATTTCCTTGATGATATGGAATACCTTTTCATATGTCTGTTGGCCATCTGTATGTCTTCTTTGGAGAAATGTTTTCTCATGTCCTCTGTCCATTTTTCAATCATTATTTCTTTCTTATTGAGTTGTGTAAGTTTCTTATATTTTAGATATCAACCTCTTATCAGATACATCATTTGCAAATTATTTTCCCATTCGGTGGGCTGTTTTTTTGTTTTGTGGGAGGTTTTCTTTGCTGTGCATAGCTTTTTAGTTTTATGGAGTCCTTTGTGTTTATTTTTGCTTTTGTTTTCCTTGCTCGAGGGGACATGTTTAAAAAGATCCTACTTAGACTGATGTTAGATAAGTTACTTTCTATGTTTTCTTCTAGGAATATTTCTGGTTTCAGGCCTTACATTTAAGTCTTTAACCTATTTTGAGTTTACCTTTGTATATGGTGTAAAAGAGTGGTCTGAAAATTACTGAGATGTTTAAGGTGTTAAACTTCAATCTATTGACCATTCTAAATTTGCCATAATTACCTAGTGTGTCATAAGATAAATCATAATCATAAACCAGAAGATTTATACTCATAAATCATGATTATAAATCATAATCATATTATTCAGTACAAGGTTAATCTTTTACTTTTAACCTTGCCCTGGATAACATAATTTTCTGGTTTCCTAAGCAGAGAAATAACTGGTGTTAAAATTTTAGCTCAACTGTTTTACCTAAAAAAAGTTTCACAGAAAAATAAAAGTTAACATGTCCTATAATTTTTGAATTGAACTGTTCTTATGACTATTTCACATACTGTAAGTTATGAAGAAGTCACTGGAACTTAATTCAACTAAAATTCTAAAGGACGTGGCAGTTCAAGTAAATGTTTATTTGGTAATAAACCTTGGGTCAGAGGACACCTATGGATCTTGCATTCTTAATATAGAATCTGTTTGCACTATAAAATGTTTCATTAAAGTATTGGTGTGATGGAAAAATAGATTTATCTTGATGGATCAAGTACGAGGATCTCACACACCAGTCTGGCACTCTTGATCTCACTCTTGTTTACTTTTTCTTTTCTTTTCCCCCATGGCACTTAATAACTTTTAACATATTAGATAGCTTACCAACTTAATCATGGTTATTCTTCACTTCTTTCTCTGCTTGCTAGAATATAAGCTGTATACAGGTAGAGATCTTCCTCTATCTTTTTTATTAATGAATCCCAAGCATCTACAATAGTGCCTAGCACATTTTAGGTGTTCAACAAATAGGTATTTGTGGAATAAATAAATAAAACTAATGGGATTATTTCCTAAATAAAAGGCATCATTATTCTTACCTGTGCTATAATTTTTATTTAAGATTTTCTTAGAAATAGATATTTAAAATATCTATGAGACCCCAATGGGGTTTTCCAAAAAAAAAAATCCAGCCATAAAATACACTATGGGAAGATGAGTTATTAAACTTATACTTCTAGTTTAAATATTGCTTAAATACTCTGACTTTTTAAATGAGATAAACTTGGCTTTTTTGTATTTTATGTTAACATTTTAAGAAAAATAGGTTTATGACAAAACTGACTAATTTAAAGACTTCACTTCTCCTCAACAGCTGCGATTTTTATTGATATCAATCAAGTTCTTAGTTTCCTTCTTTAAAACCCCCAAAGGGTTGCTCTCAGAGACACGAAATTTATTTACTCTAAATGAAAGGTTATGCCTGACAGAATCAAGAGAAATTTCATTGACTATAAGGTATGCTGCTCTAGAGAAAAATGAGAAATTTATTAATATTCACATAAAAACACACAAACCTTCTAGCCAATATTTATTTTAAATCTAAAATTCTTAATACAATCTGCTTTGAGAAGGGGTACTTCAAATGATGCTCCTAAAAGTACAATGAAGGTTAAACTACAATATGTATAATCTATGAAGAGATGCTCTTGTTACCCTCTGGTCAAAAAAAAAAAAAAAAAAAGAGAGATGCATTTGTTTTAGAACTACTGCTTATTGCTACTATAAATCACAGTGTGCTTCTAAGCATCAGTTTCAATGACATCGGGCAATAGAAAGACTCTAATAAGTTTCATGTAACAGATCTGTGGCTGTCTTGGTCCATTCTAGCTGCTACAACAAAAATACTATAAAGTGGGTGGCTTATAACAAACACTTCTCACAGTCTGGCAGCTGGAACATCAAGGTCATGGAGCCAGATGTGATGTCTGATGAGGGCCTGCTCTGCCCTAACATGGTGGAAGCTTTCTTGGGCCTTTTCATTAAGGACACTAATGCCATTTATAAGGGCTCTCCCTTATGACCTGATCACCTTCCAAAGGCCTCATCTCCTAAAACCATCACATTAGGGATTAGACTTTCAACATGGGAATTTTAGGGACACGAACATTCAGACCATAGCAGTGGCATTGCTGACTCTGAGATCAGATCATTGGGTATCAATGGCAGGCAGTAAAACTAACATGGCTAATATTTATGTGCTATTATTCCTCTTTCATCTTTATATTATTATTACTTTATTAAGAAACATACAGCTCTACACCAAAGCAATCCAAATGAAATAAAAGATTGAAAGAAAGAATGTGGTTAGTCTTTTTGTCTAATCATTTAACTTTACCTCTTTGGAAATCGATGCCTCCTCAAGTTGGCCAAGAAACCTGGTACTATTTATACATGTTTTCACTGGTTTGCAATAAAATCAGAAAAACTAAGTTCCTTTCAAATAAACTTTATCAAAGTAATTGCATTATATGTGTTTAGTTTGGTGAGTTTTGAAAAATATATGTACCTGTGCAACCATCATCCCAATCAAAACAAATCATTCCTACCACTTACAAAAAGTTCCCACAATCCCCCTTGCAGTCAGTCTTTCTCCCCACCCCTACCCCCCTCATTATACAATCACTAAACTAACATTGTCAGTTCTAAGAACTTCATATAACTGGAATCATATAGTAATGTGGTTTTATATCTGGCTTCTTTTGCCTAGCATATTTTTGAAATCTATCTATGTTTTTGCATGTATCATAGTTTAATGTTTTGTTTGCTTTTATTACTGCCTGGTGTTCATAAGTATTTTACAGTTCATTTGTCTATGCACCTGCTTTACAATTATAATATTTATTATAATTATAACATTATAATAATTATTAGTGTGGTCATATGTTTTTATTTCTTTTAAGTGAGTATCTATGAATGGAATTTCTGGGTCATATGATAAGTTCATGTTTAAAGAAACTGACAAGTGACTTTCCAAAGTGGTTTTATCAGTTTGAAGTTTCAGAGTTGTCATACATTCTCTCTAAAATTGGATATAATCAGTCTTAGACTTTCTGGTTATAGCTTGTGGTGTCTCGTTGTGGTTTTAATTTGTATTTTCCTGATAACTAGCTGTGTTGAAAAGCTTTTATATGCATATGTATTCACACACATACACACACACACACATATATATATTCATATATATATACACATATATATATACACACACACACACACACATACACACACAGTGGACTCTCAGTAAACCAGTAACCACAGGGATTGGTAGATGCTGAATAGATGTAAGTAGACTCTCCATTAACCGGAACTCAAGCAACTGGCACTCTCACGTAAATTTTGCCCATTGTTTTAGAATGCCAGTTGCTTAAGTTCTGATTAATGGAGAGTCTACTATATAGATACATGGGCTGTCCAGAAAATATCCAGCCATGTAATCTGAAAAAATAGATGCATTTATGGCTAGATTTTTTCTGGACAGCCCTCATATATATTTGTGTGTGAATGTGTGCATGTGTGTGTATGTATATACATACACACACACACACATACACACAGAAGTATGTATGTATGTGTGTAAGTATATATGTATTGTGTGTGTGTGTGTATATATATGAGGTTGGACAATTAATTTCACAAATTCATCCTAGAAAAAGTGCTACATACCTCATTGCTGAATATCACTATGGTCACCTTCAAAGTATTTCCCTTGGGAAGCTATGCACTGATACCAGTGCCTAATCCACTCTTCAAAGCAAGTTTGGAACTCTTTCTGGAATGGCCATCAGAGCTGTCATTGTACCCAAGTGACGACAATTAAGTTCGCAAACTTACCACCATGCCCTTATGTGGCAACACTATACAAACAAATGACACCTTATTGAGTTGTTTGTACAGTGCTGCCAACATAAACACACAGTGGCAAGTTCACAAACATACACACACACACACACACACACACACACACACACACATATGTATGTAATTTGGTTAAAAGTCTGCTTAAGTCTTTTGCTCATTTTAAATAGTTGGGTTGTTTTTCTGTTTTTGAGTTGTAAAAGTCCTTTATGTTCTGGATGCTAAATCCTTTTGAAATATGTCTTATAAACATATTCTTCTAGTCTGACATGATTTTCTTAATAGTTCTTCAGTTCTTTTGATGATAAAGGTTTTTATCTTGATGAAGTCAAATTGACCTTTCTTGTATTTTGAAGTTAGTGATTTTTGTATCTTGTCTAAGAAATCTTTGATACCACACTGTTCATCAATATTTCCTCTAATAAATGATTCAAAAAATTTGATGGTTTTAACTTTTATATTTGGTCTCTAATTAATTTCAAATTAAGTTTTGTATATGGTATGAGACATATAAGGTAGAAGTCAAGGTTTCTGCTTCTGTTTTTAATGGATATCTAGTGGTTCCAACATGATTTGTTGAAAAATTATCCTTTCCTTTTTGAATTACTTTGGTATTGATATCAAAAAACAATTGATAATACATACATGTAGATCTATTTTTGGATTTACAATTCTGTTCCATTGTTCTATATGTCTATACTTGCTGGGATTTGTTTGAGACTGCATTCAATTAACAGATAAATTTGAGGAGAATTGATATATTAACAAAATTTAGTCTTCCAATTAACAAACATCATCTATTTTCCCATTTATTAAGATCTTACTTGGAGTTCCCTGGTGGTGTAGTGGCTTAAGGCTTCTGCGCTGGCACTGTCAACGCTGTGGCCTGGGTTCGATTCCCAGCCAGGGAGCTACCCACATACAAAAAAAAAAAAAAGATCTTACTTAATTTCTCTGAATGGTGGTTTGTAGTTATTTAATGTATAGCTCTTACACATCTTTCATTAAATTTATTCCTAATTATATTATGCCTTTGAATCTTAATTTTTGGATTTTTAAAATTATTTCCTAATTCTGTACCTAATATATAGTATAATCATATTGCATCCCATAACCTTGTTTAAATTTATTTGTTAATTTCACTGGTTTTCTTATGGATTTCTTCAGATTTTCTATGTAGACAAACATGTCATTTGAGAATAAGAACAGTTTTACTGCCTATCTTTATTTCTTTTATTACTGATATTTTCTTCACTGTCTTATAATCTGTTTTTAATCCCAGGTATTATATTTTTTATTTTATTAAGGTACTAAACTTCTATGTTTATTGACCATTATAAATTTTCCATAATTAACTAGTATGACATAGAGAAATCATGATCATAACTCATGTATTTTTAATCTCTAGAAATTTGATTTGAGTCTTATCTTCCACTTCTCTAATTTATGTTCATGTTTTTCTTTACATCTTTGAATATTTATAATCTTTATCACAGCTTTTTTAACATTCTTACTGCTACAATCATTCACTTCTGACACTTCACAGTCTATGTCTGTGGGTGATTTTTCTTTTTGGTATGGATGGTATTTTCCTGCTTCCTTGCTTGTCTGATTATTTTGAATACTGGATATTGTTGAAGGCTGGATTGAATTGCATTCCTTTAAACAATGTTCAATGTAGTTTCATGTAACATTTAGACTTTGGAGGCTTGATTTTAAAATTATTTAGCGTAGACCTAGATCAAGGTAGCCCCACCAGTAAGTTGGTACCCATTTGTGGCTTCTATCCAATATCTCATAGAGTCTTTAAATTCTGGCTAGTGTGATCATAAATTATCCCTAGCCTTTTGTGGACTGTAGGAACTGTTTGACCTACTGTTTGTCATACTTTTACTTTTCTAATCTTGGGTAGTTTCTCTCATACATGCGCAGGTCAGTACTCAGCCAAATATTTGAAGGACCCTTCTGTAGGTCTCTGTAGGGCACGCTCGCACTCTTGCTTGCTCTCTCTCTCTCTCTCTCTCTCTCTCTCTCTCTCTCTCTCTCTCTCTCCAGCTTCCTTTTCTCCACTACTCTGCTCTACAAATTTTAGCTGTTGTTGCCTCCCTGAATCCTCATCTCTGTCTATATACTCATAAGCACCTTTCTGTGGTGTGACAAAGAAATGCCTCTGAGCAGTAAGCTCTGGCAATTGCGTGGCTTGTTTCCCTTCTCTAAGACATAATAATTGTTTTCTCTCTGCTGCGTAAGGTCTGAAATTAGTTGTTTATTTTGTTGGGTTTTCCACTTACGTGAAATTCCTGTCACATTT
Source organism: Lyroderma lyra (assembly GCA_004026885.1). Lineage (NCBI taxonomy): Eukaryota > Metazoa > Chordata > Mammalia > Chiroptera > Megadermatidae > Lyroderma > Lyroderma lyra. The sequence continues at coordinate 322,202 of PVJL010000226.1, read as the reverse complement.
CATCTTTCATAGACAGAAGTGGAATTTTCCTGGTTAATGTTTTACTTTTTATCTTTCAGCTACTATTCCTTATTCTTTCATCCATTATAATTGTTTTCTTTTAGTTCTTTGAAAATATTTATAATATCTGTGTTAACTTTTTGGCTGCTGAATTTACCATCTTGACTATTTTAGGGTTGGTTTCTATTGAGTGCTTTTTTTCTTTAATATTTATAACCATATTTTAGTTTTTGTATGTCTAGTATTTTTTCCATGTGTTTTGCACATTATTGATAAAACACTGTAGAAACTGTATTATTTTTTCTTCTACCATGAAGTTAAATTATTAATCAATAACATTGGATTTATGTAGGCTTAATTTGTGCTTTGTTAGAATCTCTTAAAATTTCAGGGTGTTTCTCTCACCCCTTTTACTTGTGGAGTCAATCTTCAAAATACTTCTCCCTTGCTGATCTTTCAGGACTTGGTTTTAATTTGTTTTAGGGTAGGTTTAAAGTAGGCTCTGCTTTATCAATTGGTCCTGATTTCCAAAGTTGGCTTTTGGACTGTGCTGGTTATACATGGTATTAATGAGGTGTTAATAAGATCTCTCTACTGCTATTTTCTTGACAACATAAAAATAGTAAAGCAAAGTAATGTAAACTCTAATCAAAATATTTGCAAGGCACTCTATTAGGTAATAAGTAGTTTTAGGTAACCAAACCTTGGTGGTACCTTCTGGAACCTTTAAAAGCCTATATAAGATGGTTATGCGTTAGCTTATTGGGACTTTATTCATTATCCTGGAAAGAAGCCCCTGTTATTTCTAGGATACCTTTGAAATAAGACTATAAAATTTACTTCATTTTTAATTTTTTGTGTGTGAATGATATAATATCTAGTCATTTTTGTTTACAATTAAAACTCCAGGAATTGAAAATTAACAACCTTGCCCATGAGCTTCTTAGAGACAGCAGAAAAAGTTTCTGCCCCATACTCCACATTGTTCTGTTGTGCTTTGTCCAAAAAAACTTTTATGAGCTGGCTGACATCCAGTTTAACCTGGATTCTCTTGCCCACAGTTTAACTTGGAAGCTAAGTCCTCCAAGATCACATATGCACAGCTGTCAGAGCATGGTTTCCAGGACACTTTTGTTTATTTTTGGGGGGTACATATTTTTCAAGTTGGCTTAGGCAGAATTCTCGAACATTAAACATAACGTGCTTCCCACTGAAATTTTTCTCCAATTCAAGTACTTACCAGACTTGGTTTTTCGGGAAAGGTTTCAGTCAAGGAATGGGAGCAAAGATCACAATAGCTTTCTGATTGCCATCAACTTCAACTTCATTGGCTGCTGTTACCCTCAGCTCCCTTAGCTGGGCCTTGAGCCCCGAATTCATCTCCAGCTGAAGGAGAGCCTAGAAGATGGTAGGCTAGCACTCACCTGGCTTTTTGCCATTGGGCTTCACAGTCTTCATGTTCTGAACATGTCCTCCTTGTTTAGCACTGGCCTAGGAAGAGAATACTTTATTTTTACAATTTCCTCAGCAATGTGTTGGATATAGTTAGATATTAAAGTATTAAAAAGACAGCCAACTAGGTTACATTTCAGTTCAGAATCCATTTCATCAACCCTGTCTCTTTAATGTCATTCAAATGTATCCCATTCTCTCCACCTTCACTGCCACAATCTCTGTCTAGGCTTTTATAATTACTTGCTTAGTTTACTGTAACTAATCTCCGAGCACCCACATGGCAGCTATACAGAGTATGAAAGCATTTTAAAAATGCAAATGCCATCACTTGGTGTGTAAAATCCTCCTCTGCATTAAGTAGTGGAAATTATTTATAGATGAAAGGAATGAGAGAGGGAAGAAGATATATCCTTGAAAGAGAACAAAAGAGCGTAACCTTCTGAACGGTTGTGTTCTTTATTTACTGTTTGGACCATCCATTCCTAAGGCTGCAGACTTCCCTTTGCAAGCTATATTTTTTGACTGGGAGAATTTTTCCACATTCTCTGCCCCACTTCATAACATCTTGCTCTCATCTGATTTACTCACTGTCTTCCCCTTGACACATACCTAAATCTCCCATGTTGACTGTCTTTCAGATTAACAACTTCCTAGACAGTTCACTGGGCTTTAGATTTATCTTCTTTCTGAAATATTGCTTTCTGGATTGCCTCCTCTTCCCTAACAGCACCCAAGTGATTTTCTGAGTACATTTTTCTACTACATTCAGCCTAGGTTAACAGAATTAGGTGTTTCTGGAAACTTAAAACAACAAGAACAACAACAAAAAATCTTTTCTGCATAGTTTAGCTAGAGGAAAAATACCCATCTAGGCTACCAGGTATCTTTTTCCCCCAACATTTATTGAGTAAATATTTATTGTACATTTAATAATGTGCTATTTTTTAGTGTTAGGTATACCAGGGAATGTTTCTTGAGAGAATAATTAAAGAATGAGGTAGGGGTCAGCCAGGAAGGAGTTGGAGGTGGTATGGGAAAGAGGGTTCAAGAAAAGTGCAGATATTTGAAAATCCAGATGAAACAGACCTAAGAGCATGTTTATAAGTTGGATGAATGGAGATTGTCAAGAGAAACAGCAGGAAAGGTAAGTGGAGCAACTTCATGAAGGGCCTTGTGAGCCATGTAAAGGAGTTTGGATTTTATCCTAGTGCAGTGGTTCTGAAACTTTAATTTGCATTCAAACCACTCGGGAATCTTGTTACAATGCAAGTCTTACTCACTAGGTTTACTTTCCTGCCTTTCTAATCTACGTATTGTTGATACTGCAGGTGCATGGACCATACTTTAAAATAAATAACAAGCTCCTAGGGGAAATAGTACAGATTTGAGGGATTTCAAGCAGAGCATAAAATATGATTAATATTTTGTTTGTGTTCTGGAAATATGGCCTTGATTTTAGAATATGGGATTAACTGGAGAGGGGTGAGAGTAAATACAGGATGATTTCTTAATAGGCTATTTTAGTAATCCTGGTCATATTTAATGAATTTAGGTTATTAAATGGCACTGAGCATGCAGAAAACTGATTAGGCTTTGGAAGTAAGAAAAAGAACAGAACAATAAAGAAAGATTCCCAGGTTTCTGGTTTGGTCAAATTTATTGCTCCTCGATGTGATAGAGAGGATCTGTGGAAAGATTTTAAACCATTTCCCTTTTAGGAAAAAAAAAAAAGTGCTGCTGACTGCCAGGTCCATTTAATTTTATATAAACATGCTCTTTGAGGTGGATACAAATCTGACTGGTTTTCAATGTGAAAATAAAATATAAAAACTGTTCTCGGAGTTATTTCTAAACAGAACTTGTCTCTAATCCTAATGTAACAGAAATGTATACGATTATTAGTATTTCATTTTGTGTGTGAGAGAGAGATAAATTTCAAAGCACAGAATAACACAAAGTGAAACATCACATTCTGCACATAAAACAATTGCATTTCTCTCCAGATCTTCTTGGAATCTTTGGTGTCCGAGCAGCCAACTTTGCAGCGACCCGTTGGATTCTGTGTCCCTGATGTTGGTGGTATGCTCTTGGGGAAAAGGTCTTCCAGAGCACAGACAACCCCGAAGACATGACTGCCCTGGCTTGTGATGCTTTTCAATCAACATCATTCTGAAGTTTACGTGGCCAATCGTGTGCTCAGGCTTCTCCTTGAACAGGATGTAGGAGGCCAGCACTGTGATGAGGAGAAGGTAGCCACAGAACTTCTTATACCAAAACGTGTACCGTTTGCACTCAATTGGATAGGAAGTGAGCATCTGATCAGCCAAATCCATGGCTCCCATATTCTCATTATAATCCATAATGACACATGGCTTCTTAGTTTTCTTTCTGTTTCTGTTGTCTACTTCAATGACAGTATCATGGTGGAATGCTGACAACATTGTCTGTCATTTCCTTCTTGTCAAACCATGTCAGCACCATAAGTTCTCCACAGAATCTGGCTACAGTCGACCCCTTTGCAATCCTTATTTTCAGATCATTTGCCATCTGTTTTCTGTTCACACAAGCTGTCCCAACTGCATCAGTCTTGTTTTGATGTAATTCCCTGAACAGCAAGGTTAGGACCGTAATCCGTGAGTTATCCCAGAGTAAACACTGAGCCACAAATGCCACCAGCGAGTCTTCTCAGGGCAACCAGGAAATGGGTTTAAAATAGGCAAGCAATATGAAAAGATGCTATTTTTTTTCCGCTATAAAATTAGAAATATATGCCTGTTGTCTCTAAATTTACATATTTAGTATATTTGACAGGAATATAAAATGAAAGATCAAGAGATTATTTTTTCTTCTGTGGTTCAAATGGAGATATTTTTCTTGAATTTTAATACTTGGGACCAATCAATACAATTAACTCCCCTGAGTTTAGTGCTACGCACCCAAGGAACCACTCCCATCCTAACAGGGTGCAGCTCGACATTCTAGTTGGAATATAGCCAGGTTTCAAATTAGGCCACACTCTGCTGTCGCTTTGGGAAGTACAGTGCGGGGGAGTCCTTCCATCTATAGGAAAAAATGACTGGTCGACCTGCTGTGTAAGACTGCCAGCTCTGGTTCTGCTATACTATCATAGCTCCTGTTTTGTTTTGTTTTGTATGTGGTAGTTCCCTGGCTGGGAATCGAACCCAGGCCACAGTGCTCACAGTGCCAGCACTGAAGGCTTAAGCCACTACACCATCAGGGAACTCCCAGCTCCTGTTCTTTCATTGGTAACATCTGGCTAGACTAAAGGGCAGATTTGAAGTCATACAACAACCGTTGGAGATCTAAGAAAGGAGCAGGATTTATTAATGACCAGATGAAGGCATGCCTATGAATCAAAATATCTTACACATGAGCTGGCAAAGTCAATTCCTGACCTCAGGCCTGAGCAGCCCATTCCTGGAGAACCTGCCTGTTTCCCACAGAAAAGGGTTAGCTCTCTGTGTGTTACTAAGTGCTGGTGAGTCTGAGCAGGATTCGTACAGGTTCTGCATTCTTGTCCTTCGTGTTACTGAGTCACAGATGGTTTCACTCGCTGAAGCATCTTGTATGATGCCAGTGTCGGTTTACATTTTACAAGTTAATGATATAATAGAGAATAGGTCCGGAAGGCCCTAATGGCTTTATCTCCCTTACCCCAGGTAAGTCTGTCCTAAACCAGCCTCCACTTCCTTCTAACATCATTCATTTACATGTCCAACATTCTCCAAAGAAGGCTAATTTTTCACTAATTTTCTCCTAATTATGAAGCATTGGACTTCAGCATCTGGGGGCTGTAAGCTAATGCAATTGCAGCCAGGAATCTCTTCACAGTTTCTCCTGGTTGTTACCTTCCTGTTCTGACATTATTCAATTAGACTCCGAGTGGATAAAGGACTATGACAAAACATCTAGTTCAAAAACGACTTTAATTCTTACTTTCCTAAACCCACTGATATTGACAGCTTTTATTTCTCTTCTCCCTTTATAAGGTTAACAATTTTTTTGGAGGGGGAAACTCTTTCATGAACAGTAATTACAATTACAACATTGCTAACTAAATATTAAAACAGGCTTTTTCTAATGATCCCATTTGTGAAAATTTCATTACCATATATGGGTTTGTCTTCCATTGGTAGTTAAATTTTATAACTACCCAAATGTTTTTATTTTGGAAAGACAATGTGCACAGTGGAAATTTCTTAGAGAATATCTAGTGATTGAATTCTGCTACAATTCCCTTATTTCTCTTACAAGCTTTAGATGTGTCACTGAGCCAACTAAGGGTAGAGCCAGGATAAACGGCTTGCTTAAATCAGAGCTCTGTGACTTTCCTCATCATGAGAATCACTTGAGGTGCTTATTAAAAGCAACATTTTTTTTTCCTGACTGCATCTCAGAAATGATAGAATTGGAATGTTCAGGAGAGAAATTAAGTATATTAGGTAGGGTTCTCCAAAGAAATAAAACTAAGAGGTTGTATATATGTGAGGGGAGGGAGAGGGGATGTATGTGTATATGTGAAAATCTATGATGATAAATTGCCTCACATGACCAGGGAGGCTAGAAAGTCCCATAATTTACCGTCTCCAAGCTAGAGAACCAGAAAACTCATGGTGTAATTCAAGCTGAGTCTGAAGGCCTGAGAATCAGAGCAGCTGATGCTGTAAATTCCAGTCTGAGAGACTAAGTCTAAGATGTCCCAGCTCAATCAGTGAAGCAGGAAAATGGGGCAGATTCCTCCTTGCTCTGCCTTTTGTCTTTTCAGGCCCTCAACAGACTGGATGATGTCCAACCACATTGAAGAGGGCAATCTACTTTACTGACTCCACTAATTCACATTCCATCTCATCTGGAAATATCCTCTTGGATATTCCCAGAAATGTTTAATCTAGGTACCTCGTGGCTCATTCATGTTGACACAGAAAATTAACCATCACAAGTCTACCTCATCCATACACATCTCCTTAAACCATACTTAATCTCCAAATAAAGACAATAACAGGTCATAATTCTACCTATCATGAGACAATTGTGCTGTGTACAACCAAAAATGTACTAAATCCTAACCCAGAACAAGTAAAGTCCTTGAGTGATGTTTACTCTTCTCATAATATCCCATAATTTATACTATGAGTTAAATTAATAATACTAAAAGACTATGACATAGAATCAGTACATCTTATGTTAATGATAAGGAAAAATGACAGGGAAAAAAAACTCTGTGTGTGTGTGTGTGTGTGTGTGTGTGTGTGTGTGTGTGTGAATCCAATAGGAATTGGCTCACATGTATAATATATGGAGGCTGAAGTCTTAGGATCATCAGGCTGCAGGCCCAGGAAAGCCAGTGGTGTAATTCAGTAAGAGTTCCAATGCCTGAGAACTGGGGTGGGACAGGAAAAAAGGAGATGGAAAGTCCTAGCTCAATCAGGCAGGTAGAAAAAAAGGAAGGGAATTCCTCCTCCTCTTGCCTTCAGTTCTATGTATTCAGGCTCTCAAGGGATTTGTGACACCCAACCACATCAGGGAGGCTTAGCTACTGAGTCCTCTTGTTCAAATGCTAATCTTTTCTGGAGACAACCTCACAGACAAATCTAGAAACAATGTTTAATCTGGGTGCTTCTTGGCCCACTCAAGTTGACACATAAAATTGACCTTCACACCTAGAAATGTGTTCTTAAGTAACCTCACTACATGAGCACACACAATGAGGTATTACTGGTTTACATTATTGGTAGGCACATAATTTGATATTGTATAAAAGTTCAATAAAATGCTATCCCAAATAAGCAGATTCAAGAAAGTAGAAAAAAATTCATGTAATTATAAATTCTTGAGGAAAGAAATGTTTAGACATCTAATATTGCAAGGTTCATTTGGCTACTTTATAAAGGAGTGTCTAAGCAGACATGACAGGACAACAAGAAGTACAAGCAAAGAATGTAGTAGATAAATGTAGTTGCGATAATAAATTAGTTAGCCTTTTCATTTTTTGCCATTTTAGAATTTGCTATAATGTAAATTATTGGAAAACTCACCAGCAGGTGGTAGCACTGTTTAACAAATATACCCCTGGATCACAGAACAAGCAATTGCGAATGAATTACTGACTGCAAGTGCAGCAACATTCAAGTGTGTAAGAATACTGAATTGTGATTCAGAAAACCTGACCCCTGGTGCTAGGCATATGTATTACTTGTTGGTCTCACTGCTTTACAAAAATAATTTAATGCATAATTTTAAATAACATTGTAAGTAAAGCTGGAATAATAACTGTCCTGGCCTGTATTGTTTCAAGGGTAAAAACAAAATGATTGTGAAATTTATTTTATGTTGAATCCTATGTAAATACAAATATCATTTCTCCTTTTTTCTTTTCTTTTTATTTCTTGTTATCCAGGCATTTATTTTAAGATGTTTTTTTTACTCGCAGCAACAGAAGTCATCATGTTGGACCTTAATAGGATGATGCTCAAGTGTTAAGTGACTTCTTATGGTTCATATGTTCATATCTCTCTCTCTCTCTCTCTCTCTCTCTCTCTCTTCTTTCTTTAAAATCATTTTCAATTCTATTTCATTTCCTTGTGGTGTAAGATGCCAGAACGCTACACTTGTTGGGTCTGAGGAAAAATAGCTCTAGCCTCTGAATACTTTTTCATGCATAAGCATTGCTTGCCTAATCTCTGCACACTCGTAAACTAAAGAGAAGAAGTCCAAGAGAAACTAAATAACTTACAGCATTTTTTAGAAAGAAAATAGCATCTATATGTACTGGCATTTTTAAAGTATAGAGAACATAGTGAGCCAGCAGTTTACCTTTACTGAGTATTTACTACATGCAGAAAAATACTTACCCCTGAAAAGATTCAAGGCTCTTAAAAATGAACTTCCATTTCTTGTGTTTGTTTTTCCATTTTTTTATTTGACAGATATTTATTGATCATGTTCAATAGATCCGCCACTTTACTAGGTGCTGGGACTACAACACATGTAATATTTCAAGATATAGACCACCTATAAACAAAGCAAACTGATGTAGGACCTAAGGCCAGAGACAAGAACCATTAAAGGGAATGCACAGCCAAGTGGCTATTTAGATTAAAGCTAACCTTGGAGAAGGTTGAAGAAGAAGAGAAATTCCAAAAGGAGGAAACACCTACGAACACAGGTATTTGGAGGCAGTAGAGCATAAAAATTAAGAGTATAGGCTTTGGATTCAGAATGATCTGAAATAAAGTAAGAACTCTACCACTTTACAGACTGAGTGACCTTTGGGAATCACTTTGATTTTTTGATTCTTGGTTTCCTCATCTGTAAAATGAGAGTAGTATTTATTTTATGTGTTTATTGTGAGACTCATGTAGAAATTAGTGAACAGTAAACTCTTAATGGGGAAAGCAAACAGATTTTCTTGAAGTAGGTACAATATACAGGAGAGCAGTTGTTGATACAAGGAGCTGAATGCTGGACACTGAAGTTTATTATAGCAGACAATGGGAAGTATAGATTCTTGTACAGAAAGAGTTATCAGCAAGAAGATACTTTTAAAATGTTATAGCAGTGTGTACAGAGTGTTTTAGAATACAATGAATGGAGTCAAGAGAAGAAAAATCATCTGAAGATATGAGGGAATATGAACTTAGATTTGGGTAGGGCATTTGGAAAGACTTGGTGATGAATTGGATATAAGATCAAGGGGGAGAAAGGCTTAAATTTATTTCAATAAAGTTCCCCCGGGGATTTAGGGGGCAGTTTATCTTTGGCAAAAAAAAAAAAAAAAGATTTAAAAAAGATACGTGTTTATTCTTATGGGAAAGAACCAGTAAGATGATACAAAGGACCAGGCAGAAGGGTCCAACATCAAGTCTGGACATTTCAGTTGGGAATAATCTGCTGACTTTCAAAGTGTTCATTGACACTAGCTACTATAGGGTAGTTGAAGGTAGTAGGGAAAAAAGAAAAATCACATAAGCATATTCCAAGAAAGAAGATCCTTTGAGATGAGGAACATTTGAGAAAGTGACAAATTCACCAGCTTCACAAGAGAGTCAAACTCTGTTCATACGAATTTGGAAGAGCCAATGTCTCTTCCTGAGCAGGGTTCTTCCCCTATGTCCTTGCAGTCCCATCCCCTTTGTTAAGTCCCATTAAACAATGTCACAAGTTGAATCGAATTATAATTCCTAATACAAATGCATTATAACTAATTTATTTTAGCCTCTGGCCTAGAGCATCTAAATAATGTCAAATTCTATTTAATTGTTGTATTCTTTAGAAAAACTTAGTTTCCCTGGGTTTCCCAAGTAAAGAAAATGGAATGTTTCTCTGGAACAAGTTGACCACCCATAAAACCTATAAAAAGTGCAATAATAAAATCCCTTTCAGAGACTGGGAAGACTTCCCTGAGATCCCATCCCCACAACCGTCAGCGACTATCCTCAATAATGGAATAATGTGTAGTGTATACTCTTTTGTGTCTGATTTCTTTCACCTAACATCATGCTTTAAGATTCATCTATGTTACTGTGTGTATCAGTAATTTGGTCCTTTTTTCTTTATGGACTGAACTCTGTACTTTATTTAAAATTCATTAGTTTTTTCCTATTGTCTTTTTCTAGGATCCAGTCCAAAATATCACATTACATTTACTATAGTTGTTGTAGCCCAAAGGAGTCTAAAGAGACATAATTGTTTCTCAGTCTTAACATTTTTGAGAAGTACTGGTCAGAGTTGGGCTTGTTTGTTGTTGTTGTTGTTGTTGTTTTTAGGCGACGTCTATCATTTTGGTTTGTCCAATGGTGTACTCATGGTTAGAGTAGGGCCAAGAGTTTTTCAGAGTATAACCACAAAGGTGAAGTGATTCTCAATCCGTTATATCAAATGGACATGATTCATCACTGATGTTCATTTCGATCACCTAGCTAAGGTAGTGTGTTTCAGTTTTGGGTGCTAAAAACTCACTTTTCCCCCTTTTCCATACTGTACTCTGGAAGCAAGTCACTAAGTGTAGCCCATACTTAAGGTTGAGGAGTCATGTGCCATTTCTTTAAAGGGGAAATAGTATCTAAATTATTGGAATTCTCCTGTACAGGAAATTTGTCTCTTATCCCCCATTTATTTATGTAATCATTTATTGTGTCACTATTGACTCATATATATTTATTTTGCACTTGAGGTTATCATCCAGTACAATGTTATGTATTTGGTCAAATTGTTCCAGTTTTGGCAATTGGGAACCCATTTACTTAAAGAGAATACGAATACATTCAGTCTTTTGCTACTAATTATGATGTCACCTATAGATGTTTTTATAAATGTGTTTTATCATGTTGTCAAAGTTCTATTTCTAATTTGCTGAGATTTCACAATTTGGAATAGATGTTGGCTTTTGTCAAACACTTCAGTGCATCAATTGAAATGATGTATTTTTTTCTCTTTTTAGTTTGCAAACATGAATTCATTGACATCTGAGTATTAAATCAGCCTGATAATTCCTGGGAAAACTCCAGTTGGTCGTGATCATTATCCTTTTACCATATTGCTTGATTTGTTGAAATTTTTTTTAGAATTTTTGCATCTATGTTCATGAGAAAGATTCGGCTGTCATTTTCCTACAATGTCTTTGTCTAATGTTGTGATCGGGGGGCTTCATAGAATAAGTTGGATAATATTTCCTCCTCTTTAGTTTTTGAGAGTTGTTTTTACTAGAACTCTACTAAACACTTAAGTAAGAATTAATACCAAATTCATCATTAAAGCAACCTGGGTGTGAAATTTTCAATGTAGGAAGGTTTTTAATTATAAATTAAATTTCTTCAATATGCATAAGGCTGTTCAGGTTATCTATTTCATATATAGTAAACTTTATTCATTTCATCTAAGTTTTTAATTTTTTTCCATAAAGATTTTCATATTATTTCCTTAGCCTTTTAATATCTGTGGAAGATACATTGATGCTATATCTCTCACTTCTGATATTGATAAATGTCTTTAATTTTTTTTCTTACTCAATCTGGCCAAATGTTTATCAATTTTATTAAACTTTTCGAAGAACCAGCCTAATCGATTTTTCTCTATTCTTTGTTTTCTATTATATGTTTTTCCCTCTCTAACATTTATTCTTTTCTTTAGTTTTCCTTATTTGGGTTTAATTGGCTCTTGTTTATCTAGTCTTTAGTTGGAAGCTCAGGTCACTGATTTCAGACCTTCTTTTCTAATATAGGCATTTACTGCTATGAAGTTTCCTTTAAGTACAGTTTTAATAGCATGTCACAAACTCTGGTATTTTGTCTTTTTATGTTCATTCAAAAAAACTTTCTAATTCTCTTGATTTTTCTCTAAACTACAGATTATTTAGAAGTGTTACATACCATGTGGACAATGTACCATAAAATTCTCCTATTTTAAGGGTACAACTTAATGACTTTTTTTTATAAGTTTACAGAGATGTGCGACCATCACCACAATCTATTTTGACAACATTTCTATCACCTGTAAAGATTCCTGATGTTTCTTGGCAGTAAATCCAGTTCTCACTCCCAGCTCCAGGCAATCACTAATCTACATTCTATCTCTCTAACGGGACTTACTGGGTATTTCGTATTAATGGAAATATAATGGGCTAGTTACAGGTATGATTAATTTAGAGGTTTGTTTAATTTTTAATTCATGAATTCCCCAAATTTCCTTCAGTTGTTGATTTTTTTTATCATGTGCTATGTGTGATTTTAATCCTTTTAATTTTATGGAGTAATGTCTTATGGCCAAGGACATAGTCTATTCTGGAGAATGTTCTATCTGTACTTGCAAAGAATGTGTGTGCTGTGATGTGGTAGATGGACTATTCAAGAGATGTCAGTTAAGCCAAATTGGTTGATAGTGTTTTTCAAGTCTTCTGTATCCCTGACTGCTCCTTGAGAATTTAGTGTTGAAATATCCAATTATTACTGTTGAAATATTTATTTCTCCCTTCAATTATGTCTTTATTTTTACAACATATATGTTTAGGGTTATATTGTTAGGCATACATATATTTATGTATTTGACATTTTCCTGTTGAATTATTTTTTGGTCTGAAAGTGTATTTTTTTTTTCTAATACTGGTGTAGCCTTTCTAGCTCTCCTATGGTTACTGTTTGCCTGGTATATCTTTCCCCCCTTTTTAAATTTCAGCTTCTTTGTGTCATTAAAACTAAAGTTTCTTATTGATAGAATATTATTGTATCATTTATATATAAACCATATATAATTTTACCAATCTGTACCTTTTAATCAGAGTGTTTAATCCATTTTCATTTAGTGTAATTATTGATGTTATTTACATAAACTATTTTGCTATTTATTGTTCCTCCTTTACTACCCTTTTTAGCTTTAGATAGATCTTTGTTAGGGTATTACTTTAATTCCCTTAAAAAAATTTTGGGGGGTTATTTTTTCCAACGGTTCCTTGGAGATTGTAACATGCATCTTAATTTTTAAAAATCTGCTTGAAATTAATGCTAACTTAATTCCAGTAAAATAAACTTTCCTTTAATTTGGCTCCCTTTCCTCTCTTATCCTTTGTGCCATTATTATCATATAAAATATCCTTAAATATTACATGATAGAAGTTATAAAATACCTTTATGAGTGTTTTATGTACTTTTATCAGTCAAAAGAAGAAGAGAGAAAATGTATTCATGCTTTCTTTTATATTTAAGTAATTACTTTTACTGGTGCTCTTTATTTCTCCAAGTGGATTTAAATTACTGTCTGATGTCATTTCCTTCTTGCCTAAAAGATTTCCTTTATTATTTCTTGTAAGGCAGGTTTATTAACAATGAATTTTCTGACTTTGATTATTTGAAAAATGTCTCTAGTTCTCATTTATTTCGAAGAATAGTTTGAATAAATAATTCTTCTTTATGTTCTTTTTTATATCATCTAGGCCTTAGTGTTGCTAGGAAGATCTAGTCTATCCTCACAAATAGTCCACAATATTCTTCTTTGAATGTTCACAATTTAACAAAACACCAGCACCAAAAAGTCGCTCTTTCACCACAATGATTCAAGACAAATTAAACCACTCTGTAGCCATGTCTGAACATAGATAAGACAGAGAAGATTGCCCAAACCACAAAAATGCTTAGCTATACCCCTGTGATGATTGATTTGGTTAATATGAGCGATTGCTTCTGCTTTACCAATCATAGGTTAGCCTTGTTTTATTCTTCTCATTTCATAGATTTTTTAAAGATACAATCATAAAATTTTGCCCACTTTATGACATCATCTCATCTTTACCCAATTCCTACTACCCTGAGCCCTGTTATAAATCATCTAATAAAAATACACATCCTATATCATTCCTCTTACTGCAAAAGAGTTAATGTTTTCAACTTTGCAGACCAGATCTTTATTGTAATTACTCAACTTTGCAATTGTAGTGTGAAAGCAGTCATGGACAATACACAAATGGACATGACTGTGTTTTATGAAAAACAATTTTATAGACACTGATATTAAAATTTTTATATAATTTTCATGTGGCAAAAATATTTTTATTTTTTGATAATTAAAAGATGGAAAAAACAAAAAATGTACAAAAATGGGCAATGGATCAGAGGTGGCCTATGTGTCTTATTTCTTACTCCTTCGCTAGATAATTACATGGCATATGACCTCACCTTTTTACTATAATGCCACCTTCCCAGTAGGGGCCTTCCCTGATGACCTTTTAATAATAGCCCCCACTACCACCCTCTTATCTACCTTTTGTGTTTCTATTGAACTTATAATAATTAAGTGAATGATCTATTTTACTCATTTGTTTTATTAGAATGTACACTCTGAAAGTTAGAATTTTTAGTTTTGTTTACCACTTTGACCCAATGCCTGTAAGTGTCTGATGCATGATGTGCACTTAGTACAATGAGTAAATTGGAACCTATGGGAAGAATCCCAAAGCAGTAGATGGCAATGGTCAGGTGCGTAAAGAGCTAGAGATATTTTATATTTCCAGTTCAGGAACACACATGCAAGATACTTTTCATGAGAACACTCAGGAAACATCTTGGAGAAGCCAAGGGCAAGGGCATGAGAGCTAAAAGAGTGATCTTTTATTCAATAGTCTGAGATACCAGAAGAGATTGTTCAAATTAGGAAATTCAGCATAAAAATCCACTTTAGATTAAATTTGTTTTTTCTAATACCTAACTGGTGAAAATTTATAGGGGGTATTATATTAGCTACAAATAGAAACTACAATTTTATTGACTGAGTTGTAGCAGTAATTATTACTTGGTCCTGCTTTTAATAATATTAATAAAGAAGATTCAAGGAGTGTAGAAAGAGTCTGGTTAGTAGTGCTTACCTCACAGAAGGAGAACTAGGGGTTTAACTGAGAGGAAAAGTTAGTTTTCATTTGGATTCTTTAAATATCATTTAAAGAGAGGTTCTACCATTTCCTTAGCCATAGAATGCTAATCTGTTTTGAATGTGGGAGGCAGAAGGCTTCGCTTCTTTTGAACATGTGTCTGCGCAGTAAACACACATTTGTGGCTTAGAGCATTGGATTGGGAGGTTTGATGGACACCTTGGGGGCCTAAAGCCACTTTAAACCACATTTGGGGTTAAATGACACCATTG